>SJYT01030292.1:0-24983 GCA_006410635.1 Cephalophus harveyi
ACAGGGAGGCCTGGCGTGCTGCGATTCATGGGGTCGCAAAGAGTCGGACACGACTGAGCGACTGAACTGAACTGAACCAAACCGCATTTTGGACTCTTTTGTTGACCGTGATGGCTCCTCCATTTCTTCTGAGGGATTCCTGCCTGCAGTAGTAGATATAATGGTCATCTGAGTTAAATTCACCCATTCCAGTCCATTTTAGTTGACTGATTCCTAGAATGTTGACGTTTACTCTTGCCATCTCCTGCTTGACTACTTCCAATTTGCCTTGATTCACGGACCTGACATTCCAGGTTGCTATGCAATAGTGCTCTTTACAGCATCGGACCTTGCTTCTATCTCCAGTCATATCCACAGCTGGGTATTGTTTTTGCTTTGGCTCCATGCCTTCATTCTTTCTGGAGTTATTTCTCCACTGATCTCCAGTAGCTTATTGGGCACCTACTGACCTGGGGAGTTCCTCTTTTGGTATCCTACCATTTTGCCTTTTCATACAGTTTATGGGGTTCTCAAGGCAAGAATACTGAAGTGGTTTGTCATTCCCTTCTCCAGTGGACCACATTCTGTCAGCCCTCTCCACCATGACCTGCCCGTCTTGGGTTGCCCCACGGGCATGGCTTAGTTTCATTGAGTTAGACAAGGCTGTGGTACGGGTGTGATTAGATTGACTAGTTTTCTGTGAGTATGGTTTCAGTGTGTCCGCCCTCTGATGCCCTCTTGCAACACCTACCATCTTACTTGGGTTTCTCTTACCTTGGGCATGGGGTATCTCTTCATGGCTGCTCCAGCAAAGCACAGCCGCTGCTCCTTACCATGGATGAGGGGTATCTCCACACCACTGCCCTTCGTGACCTTCAATGTGGGATAGCTCCTCTAGGCCCTCCACAGCTCCTTGGACCGTTGGGTTGCTCCTCCTGGCCACCGCCCCTGGCCTCGGGTGTGGGGTGGCTCCTCCCGGCCACCACCCCTGGGCTCGGGCGCAGGGTGGGTCCCCTCGGCCGCCACCCCTGGGCTTGGACACGGGGTGGCTCCTCTCGGCAGTCGAGCAATGGATGGACAGACAAATGGATAGGTGGCTAGACACATAGACAATATGATGATGGTAAAAATAATAATAGCAGCTACCTCCTACCGTGTACTGCTCTATGCCAGGTGCTGAGTGGATCGCCGAAGGAGAACCATCTCTCACTAATGTCTGAGCACTATGAACTAGGGGAGAGGGCTAAGGAAAAACCTATAACAGGAGGCAGGCACCAAATCTTGCAAGTTCTTCTAGGCCATAAAATGTGCAGTGAAAATACTGAGGCATTTTAATCAGGGAAGGACCTGATCAGATTTATGTGAATTTTAATACCAGTTTTACTGTGTAAGAGGAATGGGTTAGAGGAAGCAAGGGAAAGTAGGGAGAGATGAGTTAGACTTTGCAACATATCAAGAAAGAGATGGTAGTGACTTGGACTATGATAGTGACAGCCATTGTGGATAGAAGAAGATTTGTTTGAGATTAAGAGATAGACTTAATATGTCTTTGTGTGAGACAGGTGATGAGGTAGGAGAGTTTCAGATTTCTAGCATAAGCAGGCAGGTTCATTCCAGTAAGGCCACTGAAGGGGATCTTCTTAGAGGACATTATTTTGTAATTGGGATGCCTGTGATGTCTAAATGGAGATGTCCAGAAGGCAACTGAATGTGGATTTAGAGCTCAAAGGAGATGAAGATCAGACTGCTTGGCAGCATATAGACAGTCACAGAAGTGGAGATGTCCAAAAGAAAGAAAGACTGAAGCAGGAGAACAGAAGGATTAAGACTAAGCCTCATGTGAAATTTAAGAAGAGGCAAAACAGATGGAGAGACATTAACTTGTTCTAGATCTTTAAGTTAAACCTCAAGTTTCCTGGTCTCTATAACTAGAAATTCCAATAGCACCATCCATGAATATTTACTGAGAGAATTTCATTAGATAGTACACTAATAGTAATTGGCTTGTAAAATTCTTCCTCAAAAAAAAAAAAAAAGGCAATCAGTTTCCCAATCCATTGCTATTATCCATTCTATTTACTGAAAAAAATAATGAAGTCATATTAGTTAAAAATTTATTCACTTAAGTCTTAAGTCAATTCAATGTACTATATTGATAAAGTGTAGAAAAATCTAAAATCATGAAAGAATACAAACAAAATAAAAATGAACTCCAATTCACTATTCAGAGACAACCACTGTTACTAGTACTTTGATATATTTTGTCTTGGTTTTCTGTTCGTGTGCTTTTACTATGAAATGCTAAACATGTTTTAAAACAAAATTGCATTATGCAATAGGCATGAGTGTGTATACAGTTTGATTTTAATATTTTCTATGTAGCATTGTATTGTGATTGTTTTCTTATGGTATTTTTTTAAAAATATATATATATATATATTTTAGTGGCTATTGAGTATGCCCACTGAAGGATGTGGCATAATTTTTTTTCTTGTATTTAAATTGTAAATAAATAATGTGATGACTGGCCTTGCATGTAAATCTCCGTTTGCACTCTGTTTACTTCAGATAAACACCCAGAAACAGTATTATTAGGTTACAACTTACACCCCTTCCTAACTCTCTGGCTGCACATTGTTATACAGTCTTTGAGAACATGTGTAACCATTTGGGCTCCTGTGGAAGTGTCTACGGACTCTTCTACTCAGTATTGAACACTATCAGGAAAGTATTTGCAGTTGAATAATGTTTGTTGATGAATACTTTTTCTCAGATATTTATTGACCAGTTTTCTGTCTTATGGAAAATGCCTTAATTTTTTTTTTTTGTCTATAGGAATATAAAGAGTTGGTCTTTTGTACATGTAGCATGGGTGCTGGGCTCTGATATCCTATTCAAAATCCAACAATTTTGGAGAAGGAAATGTATTTAATTTTTACTCTATTAGATAATAACTTAATTAATTAAGCCTTAACTCATGAAGACGATCTTAACTCCAGTTTTTTGTCCTTAGGTAATTCAAGCCTTACAGTTGGTAGATAACACTTTTGGATTGTTAATGGAAGGCCTAAAGCAGAGAAACTTAGTCAATTGTGTCAATATAATCCTTTTGGCTGACCATGGTATGCTTTTTAAAAATCATATTTTATCACTGATTCTATCTTATCACTTCGGGGAGCACACAAATATAATAAGGAATTTAGAGTCTGTATTTCTAGACCTAGAAGCTCTTGAATGTACTAAGAATGGTAGGCTGTGATGACTAGAGGACTAAAATTTATACTTTAATTATTCTAACAGTCATTCTGAAAAATTTATCCATACATTTCATTTTCTGTAAAAATGGAGTTAGAACTCTACAGGGATACAGTTGGGCTGTTATTCAATCACAGAAAGTGCCTTTTTTTAAAGTAAATGATTCTTTCATTTAGATTGGCTTCAATTGACTGTGTTGACTAACGTTGCGATGTTCTGCGTATTTTTTCTGAATCATGTGAATAGACTTCTCTAAAGTCCTAGCACTCCACATTTCTCTACTTGAGGTTAGCTCTCCATTTCAGTTAACTTGAATGTTTAAGGAAGTGAGATGCTGCCACGCCCTCTGCAACCTCATTTTTAAAGTACTCATTCATTCAATAGATATTTTAAAAGTGCTAACTCAATGCCAAGCAGTTTCCTTGGTGTGGTGTGTGAAAGTGAAAGTGAAGTCGCTCAGTCGTGTCCGACTCTTTGCGACCCCGTGGGCTGTAGCCCACCAAGCTCCTCTGTCCATGGGATTCTCCAGGCAAGAGTACTGGAGTGGGTTGCCATTTCTTTCTCCAGGGGATCTTCACGACCCAGGGATCAAACCCAGGTCTCCCGCATTGCGGGCAGACACTTTAACCTCTGAGCCAGAGGAAGTACATAAAGGAGCAGTGGACCTTTTCTAGATGGGGTGGCCTATAGGGACAAGAAGATGAAAAGGAGCATGTCTGTAGAACTGCTGTATATATCCTAGGACATCAAGATGATGTGAAACATAGTAATTAAAGAGTTTTTAATTGTTCTAAAGTTAAGGGAAATGTTTTAATACATATCTTGTTAAAAGAAATTATAAAACATAAAAATAATGAAGTAAATAAAAATAATACAAAGAAAAGTTTGGACTGAGTCTGAAAAATCTTCAAATAAAAAAAGAGTTAACTAATAGGAACATATGCTGCTCATATAAATTTAAATAAGACCCTTATGAAAAATAAATATTCGTTAAACTTTGTTCTCCTACATATTTTATTGTTTTATAAAAATGCATGCTATCTTTGAGATTTGAAAGTATTTCATCTTGCCTTATGTACAAATCAAATTTTATAGATTAGCTCTCTATAGAGAACATTCTTTTTCAAAATTAACTGATCTACATTGAACAGATGATCTGTTTATAATTCCTATCCACTCTTTCTTATAAACCTGATTCTTCTCTTCTACTAACAAGACTTTCAAAGCCTGCCATTTAGAATGAAGTAATTGGGTAAACTGTAAAGCTTCTCAAAAACTTGGTTTGATATATGTAACATAAAATATCTGCTGTTTGACCTGATCAGAGACAACCAATTGTTACCATCTTATACATTCAGTGTACATTTTTTTTTTTTAATTCAGGAATGGAACAGACCTATTGTGACAAACTGGAATATATGACTGATTATTTTTCCAGTATAAACTTCTACATGTTTGAAGGACCTGCCCCCCGCATCAGGACTCGTAACATACCTTATGATTTTTTTACCTGTGAGTGTGAAGATGCCCAAATAGAAAAATAACAGTAAAACTAAAAGCAAGTAATATAGGCCCCTAATTCTGAGAATTCAGGTATTACCAGGCCCCCTCTTCTGACTTCTTGGGAAGACCACACAGAAGTAAACAAGAAACTCTCATGTTTAAGTACACTGTTGATAAAGTCTATGCTGCTACTGCTAAGTTGCTGCTAAGTCACTTCAGTCGTGTCCGACTCTGTGTGACCCCATAGACGGCAGCCCACCAGGCTCCCCCATCCTTGGGATTCTCCAGGCAAGAACACTGGAGTGGGTTGCCATTTGCTTCTCCAATGTATGAAAGTGAAAAGTGAAAGGGAAGTTGCTCAGTCGTATCCGACTCTTCGCAACCCCATGGACCGCAGCCTACCAGGCTCCTCTGTCCATGGGATTTTCCAGGCAAGAGTATTGGAGTGGGGTGCCATCGCCTTCTATGGTAATATCTAATATTGTTAGGTTAAAATACATTCCACTCCATTCTTAAATACTAAAATAATTATTTGCTTAATTGTACCAAATCATAGTCATTAATAAGCTATGTCAATTCACCTGAATTAAATTTTATAGTTGTCAAGTTTCAATTGTAATATGACTTGTTTTTCTTTTCAAACAGTTAATTCTGAAGAAATTGTTAGGAACCTCAGTGTAAGTATACTGTCTCCTAATACATGTATCTAGATTAATGTAATGTCTTTAATCTGGGTTTTAAGAAAATTGTATTCTATATTTTCTAGTCCAAACCATTTATAATTTATTTCTTAAACCTCAGTCAACAATTTTTTATATTTCTGTCAGTTGCTTTTATTTTAGCTGTTATTATTTCGAAATTGACACCACTATAGGAAATTTGTTTTGGTACCAGTTTCACTGACTTCTAAATTGTGTGGGCTGATGTTTCATTCAAAGGATCTAGGCTAGTGAGTTTTGGGTAACATCATTTTTCACATTTTTTGTATGATTTAATATCAGGAAATAGCAAATCATGGATTTTATAGATCTTTTTATACAGTTAAGAGCAGTCATTTCTTTAACTATAATTGAAACTGTTTTTAATTGGCTCTTGCATCTCAGGTTGTAAAAGCAGGGCAAATTCTAGATAGCTCAAAGCAATTGGGATTTTTCAAGGTGAAGTTCACCACTTCTGGAGAGTGTGTAGTGGTTTTAATAATTCTGTGTTTAAAGTATATTTGCAAATATATATCTATTTATATGGATTCATAGGTTTACCATTGCTTGGGGTGGGGCTAGATTTATTTACATATAGATAATATGCAATTATAGTAAAATCAGAATAAAATGTGAGTGACTGAAGATAAAGAAGCACTAGGGAAAGAATAGTTACTATAACCTGGGACACACAGCAAATTTGAAGTAGGAATGACTGCTTAAGCAGAAATGCCTTCATGTTAATCACTCCTTTTTTCCCTTATACCTAGTATTCTGATCTTGAATAAGCATGAGGGGTCATCCTACCCCTTTTAGTGAGGGTTTACATGTAGTGTACCCATGCTGATGGAGGGGCTGTGTAGTGAATTTTTAATATACAGACTTGATTAATTCACACGTTGTTTTCCCTTAAGAAGTCCTGTTGGTGAGATGAGGAAGGGCAAATGCTTAATAATCCCAGAGGTGCAAAGGGATTTGATAACACAAACTTTGGAAATCCATTACATTTCTACACAGTTTGCCTATTTTATAGATGTCAGGAAGAAATAATTTACCTCTTTTTCAGTGCCGAAAACCTGATCAGCATTTCAAGCCCTATTTGACTCCTGATTTGCCAAAACGCCTACATTTTGCCAAACATGTCAGAATTGACAAAGTCAGTCTTTTGGTGGATCGACAGTGGCAGGCTGTGAGGTTTGTGTGTCTAATTTTTCTCGTAATACCTTTTAACAATCATCTTTCATAATATATTTCCTTGACCTTTTCCTATTATGATCACATGAATCTTCCTGAGCATGACAATTTTTTTATCTTTTGTAGGCTATCTAGCACTTCTGTATATGAAATGACTGTTACTATGTTGCCAGCCTTAGCATTCACAATGTAGATAAGAATGAGGAAGAAGGCTGACTATTTATCAATTGTTACGGAGATTATTGGTACCAGCACGTTCTCAGTCTCCACTCTGGTCTCTGTTAGGTGGCAGACAGGATATAAAAATGATATTAGTTGTCTCACAGGCTGATAATGAGTGACTGATTAGATGGCTCTCTAAGATCTTTGTCATTTTTGTGGTTTCTCTGAAAGAGCATGCTTATGTCTATAAGGCCAAGCTAACCAATTAGTTGTAACTTTTTTTTTTCTAGTTACAATTGTGATTCACATTGATCATGGAGCATCTGCAAAATATGTCTGTTTTCAGAAAATCTAAACCATAATTCCATCCCCAAATAACAAATTAATTAATTGATTCAGCAAAATTTTATTTGTGCTTTCTCTGTGTGTACCAAACTTGTTCTAGGTTTTGGGGATACAGAAATAATTCCTGCCCTCCTCGTCAAGTGGAGAAGTCTGATAATAAGCCAGTACAAAAATAAATACACCCTATCTGGTAGTTTACATTTCCTTTTACATTCCCTATCTCACAGTCCCCATTTTTTGTATTTTATTACAGTATTTTTTCCATATGTGCAAGTGGATATAAGTGGAATCAGGTTCATATTATGTTTTCTGGCCTATCTTATTTTTATGTTACGTAATACAGAGGAAAATAAAGGCACAGTAGCTGAAAGATATGTTTCATAAAGGAAGAGGAGATGAAGGAAGAGAAGTTGGGCTCTAGTATAAATGTGTACAGAATGAGGAACTGAAGATGTACTAGAGTCTATTCTCTGAGGTAACAGGAAAGCCAAGCAGAGCACCACTCTGCCAGAGAGAGTGCAGTTTAACAGAGTGCCACTAGATGGCACTAGCCTTTCTTCTTGAAGTTTGAGCCCCTTCAGCTCAGTGCCTCAGTCCTGTGCCTTAGGACAGCATTCTTTAAAAAAATGATTAAAATATATGAACATGGTTAAGCTTTACTTCTGTTAGATTATAAGTTTTTAGTAGTGTGGGTTTGTAATATATAAATGTGAGTTCTTCAAATATTTACTGTTAAGGATATGAGATCAAATGGTGTAAGGATATGAGATCAAATGGTATAAAGATATGGATTAGGAGACCAAATAGTACAACATGAGAAAGTCCCCATGGGTTTGACAGCATGGACTATGGGCTCTGCAAGGAGAGTCCAGCCACAGTAATACCTCTGGGTTTCAGTCTTTATTACTCAGTCGCAAATCGTGAGCTTTGTACATTTACGAGCAAGCAGTGAGATGCAAACAGAGCAGCAGCCCCAGAGTTCAAGTTGTGAGAACTTGGACGTATTAATATTTCAAGGCTTCATTTTCTCAGCTGCAACACATCATGAACCTGGTTTTACTTTTCTCTTGCTATGTGAACACAAAGTAAACTAACTTACATCAGAGGAATTGTTGACCACAGCCCTAACCAGAGCCACAGGGAAGTCTCACCTGATTAGATCTTGGGGTTATTTTATCTCCAGCTCTTAACACATGAAGCTCAGGCTACCTGTTTTCTAAGTTAAAATATGTCATCTTTAGTAATAATGTTCAATGTTTGATAAGTAGATTAGATTCCATTGTCGAAAATTATAGCAAATTTCATCATTTAATATGATCTATTTTCCTCCTTCTCCTCCTTGTTTTGCCCTTTTAAAAATGTGTTAGATTTTACTAATTTGGAGGAACCCAGTTATTTGAAACTAGTTGAAATAATGTTAAAGTTCCCTTTTAGATAACATGAATAATAGCTTTTTATTTTATGAATGGAAACTGACAAATCATCAGTAAGTTCAGGCACCTTTCTCACAGTGGAGATAGACACAGTCCCCACTAAGGATAGTCACCCAGGCAGAGAGGATGGCAACAATTATAATCAGGTGTAGCAACTGTTGCAATGGGATCAAGGACAAGGCACAAGGAGACAAAAAAAAGCGATTTCACACTGCGGGTGCAAATGCCAGAGAACGTCAGAGAACATTTTTTGGAGGGCCTGACTTCTGCTCTAGGTTTTAAAGACTCAGGATGGGTTAGGCTACATGCTGTGACATAGCAGGTCTGCCCAGGCAGTTGTCAATCTGAGCATTGTACAGAGACACTCAGCCCAGAAGATGAGTGAGAGAGGAAATCTTACCCTTGCTCAGCTCAACAAGCCTTGACAGGCTGTGTTTACAGGAGGAGATGGACCTAGTTTCCTTGCTGGAAGGCACTGATCTGCTTGCCAAGCCTTGAGCACTGGCAGCTTGTGACTTCTCAGAGTGCTTCTTTCTCTGATTGCTCAGCTCAGAGTAGTGGAGTACTTTATTTTTTTTTAAGCCAGTAGGAGCTCTGGGACAAAGGGAGGTAGAAAGATAGTGTCAGGTTTCCAAGCAGAAGGAAGGCACTTAGCTTTCTTCACAGTTCAACTCTCACATCCATTTCCCATGAAGTGATGGGACCAGATGCCATGATCTTCGTTTTCTGAATGTTGAGCTTTAAGCCAACTTTTTCACTTTCACCAAGAGGCTTTTTAGTTCCTCTTCACTTTCTGCCATAAGAGTGGTATCATCTGCATATCTGAGGTTATTGATATTTCTCCTGGCAATCTTGATTCCAGCTTGTGCTTCTTCCAGCCCAGCGTTTCTCATGATGTACTCTGCAGAGAAGTTAAATAAGCAGGGTGACAATATACAGCCTTGACATACTCCTTTTCCTATTTGGAACCAGTCTGTTGTTCCATGTCCAGTTCTAACTGTTGCTTCTTGACCTGCATACAGATTTCTCAAGAGGCAGGTCAGGTGGTCTGGTATTCCCATCTCTTTCAGAATTTTCCATAGTTTATTGTGATCCACACAGTCAAAGGCTTTGGCACAGTCAATAAAGAAGAAATAGATATTTTTCTGGAACTCTCTTGCTTTTTAGATGATCCAGCAGATGTTGGCAATTTGATCTCTGGTTCCTCTGCCTTTTCTAAAATGAGCTTGGACATCTGGAAGTTCACGGTTCACATATTGCTGAAGCCTGGCTTGGAGAATTTTGAGCATTACTTTACTACCATGTGAGATGAGTTCAATTGTGCGGTAGTTTGAGCATTCTTTTGCATTTCCTTTCTTTGGGATTGGAATGAAAACTGACCTTTTCCAGTCCTGTGGCCACTGCTGAGTTTTCCACATTTGCTGGCATATTGAGTGCAGCACTTTCACAGCATCATCTTTCAGGACTTGAAATAGCTCAACTTGAGTTCCATCACCTCCACTAGCTTTGTTCGTAGTGATGTTTCCTAAGGCCCACTTGATTTCACATTCTAGGATGTCTGGCTCTAGGTGAGTGATCACACCATCATGATTATATATTGCTGAAGCCTGGCTTGGAGAATTTTGAGCATTACTTTACTACCATGTGAGATGAGTTCAATTGTGCGGTAGTTTGAGCATTCTTTTGCATTTCCTTTCTTTGGGATTGGAATGAAAACTGACCTTTTCCAGTCCTGTGGCCACTGCTGAGTTTTCCACATTTGCTGGCATATTGAGTGCAGCACTTTCACAGCATCATCTTTCAGGACTTGAAATAGCTCAACTTGAGTTCCATCACCTCCACTAGCTTTGTTCGTAGTGATGTTTCCTAAGGCCCACTTGATTTCACATTCTAGGATGTCTGGCTCTAGGTGAGTGATCACACCATCATGATTATCTGGGTCGTGAAGATCTTTTTTGTACAGTTCTTCTTTGTATTCTTGCCACCTCTTCTTAATATCTTCTGCTTCTGTTAGGTCCATACCATTTCTGTCCTTTATCGAGCCCATCTTTGCATGAAGTGTTCCCTTGGCATCTCTAATTTTCTAGACGAGATCTCTAGTCTTTCCCGTTCTGTTGTTTTCCTCTATTTCTTTGCATTGATCACTGAAGAAGGCTTTCTTATCTCTTCTTGCTATTCTTTGGAACTCTGCATTTAGATGCTTATATCTTTCCTTTTCTCCTTTGCTTTTCACTTCTCTTCTTTTCACAGCTATTTGTAAGGCCTCCCCAGCAATTTTGCTTTTTTGCATTTCTTTTCCATGGGGATGGTCTTGATCCTTGTCTCCTGTACAATGTCATGAACCTCCATCTATAGTTCATCAGGCACTCTATCTATCAGATCTAGGCCCTTAAATCTCTGCACAAAGGGCCTTATTTGTCACGACTAAGGAATGAGACTTTGTGAAGAAAGTAGGAGAGCACTCAGAGATAGAAGGTGGCCCAAGGTGAAAAGATTGGGATTTGCGTTTCAGAGTGCTCACTGCAGCTGCGCTAAGGAAGAGGATGGTCAAGTGAGTAGCACGGAGGCCAGCTAGAAAAGTGAAAGGGAAAGTGTTAGTAGCTCTGTTGTGTCTGACTCTTTTCGACCCCATGGACTGTAGCCCACCAGGCTCCTCTGTCCATGGGATTCTCCAGGCAAGAAAACTGGAGTGGGTAGCCATTCCCTTCTCCAGAGGATCTTCCTGACCCAGAGACCCTACCAAAGTCTCTCTCATTGCAGGCAAATGCTTTACCACCTGAGCCACCACAGGTCATAACCCATTCTTTAGCATGATGACAGCCCCAGGGGAAGCTGTGGAGCCATGGGGGATGGTAAAACTAATCAGTTAGCACACTATTGGGCAAATATGTATGGTGAACTTATGACTTATATTTTCCAGGAAGTTACTGGCTCATTTTATTCTGTCTCACATTTGTACTCATTAAAACACATGTTTCCATTTCCAGTAGGGATATATAGTGTTAAATACATTTGAGGGTGTGTGTGTATATGTGTGTTACATGGAAGAGTCTGAAGTTCAGAGTCAGAATAACCAGTTAAGGTCAGATCCATCATAGCACAGAGCAGTGAGAGTAGAAAAGAAAACCAAAGGAAAAGTGACAGATATGGCAGAGAAAGATAGGACTTGGTGACTAATCGGGTATCAGGAGAGGTCTTGCTTATTGCCCATCTTTGTCATTATCCAGATCTTGCTCATCGCCCATCTTTGTCTCTGTGGCAGAGAAATGGGGCCTTGATTTTCACTTTATTAATTAAACACAGAGAAGAGAAAAGAGAGTTTGCTCCAAGAGATTTTAGATAGTACTTGGAATTTGAACTAAATTTTGAAAGATAAAATCATGTCATCTTCTCCAAGTACCAGCAGCTTCCATTTTTCCATATGTAATTTCCAGAGCCAAATTAGTGTTTGGAATGCTTGAACATGAGTAATTAGGAGAACAAATTTCTAAAGTTTTCATTTGGAAAACCGTAGAAAATAGAGTTTTTCAAACACTATTTTTGTCTTTTGCTTCCAAATGCAGTTTTGTCATACTAATGTTTTTCTAATGGAGTTGGATTAGGAGTTGGAACTATAAAAACAAGCAAACAAAAACTAGATTTTTTTTTTTCTGAAAACAGAAAAATAAATAATCAATTTTAGAAAGTTTTATCAATGACTTGGCTCAAAAGACCTTTTCTTTCTTTCATTAATGAATATTCTAACTTACCTCACAGAATTTAAAACTGAACTCACCTCAATCAAATAGTTCCAATAATCTTAGGAAAACCAAATATCTATTCAATAAGGATAAAAACATTTTTTAAAACAAGTTTTACCTTCTACCAACAATTTTATTAGAATTAAGATGACATGAGCTGGCACCTTACAGTAACGAACTTAAACCCCATTTAAAAAAGGACTTCACTTATTTTCTCCATTCTGGGTAGTATTTAGTTTCTCCTTTGTTCCCTCATTTGGGTAGAGTTGAGTGTGACCTGGTCACTATTGAGATTTATTTTTTATTTTGAGATTTATTTTTATTTTTTATTTAAGATGAGTGAGAATCAGTTATGAATTTTTAAAAAGTTGAGTATTTTTAAGACACTAAATTAAAACCTGTTCTTAAGGCTACAATGTAAATAACCAAAACACTGTGTATGTGAGTGAGTGTGTGTGTGTGTATTTGCCCATAGGGTGGGGAGAAGCAAATGAGAGGTCTTTTAAGGCCCAAGTTTGGATAGAGTCGACATTCTCCTTTGGGGGCCTACTTTGAGGGCTTTGCAGGTGGCGCGAGTAGTAAAGAACCCACCTGCCAGTGTAGGAGACATAATGAGACCGGCGTTCAATCCCTGGGTCAGGAAGATCCCCTGGAGGAGGGCACGGCAACCCGCTCCAGTATTGTTGCCTGGAGAAGCTCATGGAGAGAGGAGCTACAGTCAGGCTACAGTCTATAAGGTCGCAAAGTCAGACATGACTAAAGCAACTCAACATGCACGCTTAATTTGAACCAGTATAAAACTGTTGTTCAGTCACTAAGTCGCGTCTCTTTGCAACCCCTTGGACTGCAGCTCACCAGGCTTCCCTGTCCCTCGCTATCTCCCAGAGTTTACCCAAGTTCATGTCCATTAAATTAGTGATGCCATTCATCTCATCCTTTACTGCTTTAAATAATTTTGGTTCATTTATCACTATTTTATTTTCAAGTATGAAAACTGCATATAAAATTGCTAATATTGCTCAATTCAAAGATTAAAATGTGAAAATGTAAGCAAAATACAAATAAATGGACTTTTAAAAGTCTTTCAAGTAATAGAGCAAACTCCCATGGAAGAAAATCCCAAAAGTTAAATATAAACTCTGAATTTAAAGAATGTACTGGCTTTTCATGCTCAAATGTTATAATTAACTTACCCTGAGTTTTCTCTATCCATATTTTCATATTATTTCCCTAGACATACCAGCTATAAAATAGGAATTGATATTTCCTCCCAGTTCCAAAGATATATTTTTAAAGTACCGAAATGCTTAAAGAAATATATTAATGAAATTAATCTTAATCACACAGACATGGCTGTGTAAACATTCAAGTAAGCCTGAAGACAATTTTTTTAAAAAAATATGTGACTTTGTTTATCTTTCTCTTAATGTTTAAGAGTCAAACATTTTTGAATTCTGTTTATAGATGCTGGAATTCTCCTTCCTTCTCTCCTACCATTCTCTTTGTTCCTCTGTGGCTGTGAATTTGAGCATGAAAATAAATATATTTATGATATTGTTGACAGAAAATTTTACTTATATAGAAGCAGAAACCACATCACAACCTAGAAAGCTCAGTTTGCAATAAGGTCTCATATCAAAATAGACTGATCACAGTGTAATACTATTTTTTTATAGGAATAGAGCATATTCATACTGTGGAGGAGGCAACCATGGTTATGACAATGAGTTTAAGAGCATGGAGGTAACAACTTATTGCCTTTTTTAAAACAAATATTTATTGAGCACCTACTTTGTGGCAGACAATGTTCAGGACTCTTGAATACATTTATGAACAACACAGATAAAGACCTCTGCCCTTGTGAAGTTTTCATTCTAACAGGTGGATATAGAGAATTGGCATAACAAAGCAATATGCTTTGCTGATTGTCTTGGGAAAATGTATATGTGTATATTTGTATTCCTGTCACCTGAAAATAGTTGCTTACACATGTTTGATTCTGTTCTTCTAGTTATTTATATTCTAAAACAATTATATCTATTAGACATAATGTAATTAAGTTACCTTTAATTAGAGCAGGAAATGGCAACCCACTCCCATATTCTTGCCCGGAGAATCCCATGGACAGAGGAGCCTGGCAGGCTACAATGCACAGGGTCACAAAGAGTTGGGCATGACTAAGTAACTAACACACAAAATCAGCTAAACATAAATAAAAATATTTAGGTCTCTTTATCCTAAATGAGAGATGTATTTGAGAAATCAGTGAGCAAATATAAGTTGTACAAAAATTCAATGCTTAGAAATTTCAACATTTTTTGTCATGTAGTAGTAATATATATGAATGATGATATGAAAGGAATATAAAAAGAATATATGATTTGTGTGATGAATTTCTAATTTCTGTGATCCAGATATTGTGGAACTGTGCTGGCATTGATGGTCCACTATTACTTGTATTCTCCTGGTCTGTTGACATAGGAGATGCTATGGAAGTAGGTGGATTTAGAAGTAAACACAGTATAGATTATACTTGGTTGCACTTAGTACAATATCATAGGTAGAAATGATTCAAAAATCATTTTCAAATCTGGAAAGCAGCCAATATTTATGATAACTATAAATGGAATATTGAAAATTGTGATCACTCCATTGTACACCTGTAACTTATATAATATTGTACAGCAACTATACTTCAATAATAAAAAAAATACAGCAAAAAAAAAATTATGGAAAGCATTCTTTATAGAGGAATAAGATATGAATAGAAGAGTTGTTCAATCATGTCTCTTATCTGTTTTTGAGTTTACGTGGCATTTAATAACCGGACTTTCAATGCCTAGGCTATCTTTTTGGCACATGGACCCAGTTTTAAACAGAAGACAGAAGTTGAACCATTTGACAATATTGAAGTCTATAACCTATTATGTGGTAAGTATATCTACATAAATTCAACAATCAAATGTGAATTGAGTTTCAAAAATATGAATTTTGAAGTTGGTGATATCACTTCTAGGTGATATCCTAGAAGTAGATGCTCTGCCTTAAGAAGACAGAAAGTAGAAAAAGACTAGAGAGAGATATTTAATCAGAATTACTCAGCTATAAATGTGAGTTTTTTTTAAGTAATGATAAACACTAGACCTTGGGAGTGGAGAAGGAAATGGCGACCCACTCCGGTATTCTTGCCTGGAGAATCCCATGGACAGAGGAGCATGGCGGGCTACAGTCCATGAGGTCACAAGAGTCAGACACGATTGAGTGACTAAACAACAACAGGCCTTGGGAGACCAACTTTTCTGTTAGTTACTATATGAAAATTTAATAGAGAAATAAAATTATACTTCCAACTTCTCAAAACAGGAATTAACACACCTAAAAACAGAAGTATTTTCTTGTGATTACAGACAGAAAGCTTCTGGATTAAAGGAGGTAAAAAAAAGTCCTGTTTGTATCAGGACTTATTACACTCAATGTTAAAAACCTTAAAGAACCAGAGTTTTGGGGAATCTAACTCACCTTCCTGCTGGTATGCTTACCTCAGACCACACATCACTTAGCAAGACAATGAATAAGCTGCAATTTCACCTTTCACTTTAGGAATTTGTTAACATAAATTTGCTCCCAATTGTCACTCTTAATCTTGCCACTGGCTTGTGGTAATTGAATGTGACTTAGATACCAAAGACTATCCATTTAAAAAGAATGTGTTGTAGCCTTAACAACTTAAATTCTTGGTTCCCAAGGCTGAGTTTGTGGTCAGAGCTGCCGGCCCTTTTCAGGGAGGGTTTAAAAGGAAAAAGAGAGGATGGGAGTTCTAGGAGTGATCTCTTTGGGGGCCTCAGCAGGAGCCACGTACAAGGATATGTTGGTGCAAGCTTTGTATGTTCTGTTTTTATAGGAAAAATTATTTTAAGCAGAGTTCACCGTTTATTACTTTAAAAGTATCTGTACTTAGAGAACTTTCCTATAACTAAGTAAATATACTACAAGTAATATTATAAATTAACTTCTTTAAACTTGTTTTTACTGAAAGGGTGGATCAAAAGTTAAGGAATCTGCCTGCAATGAAGATTCAATTTGGGTTCAATCCCTGGGTCAGGATCATCCCCTGGCGAAGGAAATGGCAACTCACTCCAGTATTCTTGCCTGGAGAATCTCATGGACAGAGGAGCCTGATGGGCTGCCATCCATGGGGTCGCAAAGAGTCAGACAGAACTGAGCGACTAAGCACACAAAATTGTTCTTACTAAAAGTATAGCCTTTTATGCTGCTGCTGCTGCTAAGTCGCTTCAGTCGTGTCTGACTCTGTGCGACCCCATAGACGGCAGCCCAGCAGGCTGCCCCGTCCCTGGGATTCTCCAGGCAAGAGTACTGGAGTGGGGTGCCATTGCCTTCTCAGAGCTTTTTATGCTAGAAAACCATGATATGCTTAAGGCATAAGGTGACCATTTAAGCAAAGATACTTTTCTCTGGAGGAACAGAAACAGTTCATGAATATTCCTGTGGCTCATTTAGAGCAACTGTTCCTATTTTCCTTTTCCTTTTTTTGTTCCTATTTTCTAGAAAGACGAGGTACGTAAATTGGGAAGGAAAGGAAAGCTGGTAAACCGAATGGCACATACAGTAGAATTTATTAAAGAAGTAAATAGCAGGTGTTTGCTTTCTATCATCTTCTGCATAGATGTTGCTGCCTTCTAATTTAAAACTCCTTTGAATTTATTTTTTAAACAGATCTGCTACACATTCAACCAGCACCAAACAATGGTACCCATGGTAGTTTAAACCATCTTCTGAAGGTGCCTTTTTATGAACCATCCCATGCAGAGGAATTGTCAAAGTTTTCTGTTTGTGGCTTTACTACTCCATTGCCCACAGATACTCTAGCATGTTCATGCTCCATACTACAAAGTGTAAGTAATAACTTTATGGATCCATAAGAGTGTAAAGGGCAAGCTCATCTATAACCAGGGTAGCTAACAACCAGGTTTCTAATTTAGCTCAGATATTTACTAAATGGATATGTGGTTTCTCTGAACCTTATCTGGAAACAATAAATACATTGCAAGATTAAGTTTTTGAGTATGTTTGGTTAATTGGAAAACACTATTTGGCAATTGTTACTCCATGGTGGGCTAACTGTCCCTGATCATTCAAAACAGTGGAATCCTGGGACTCTCTTTGATTTCCCTCATAAACTATCTCTCCTACAGCTTAAGAATCATATGGTCAAACTTGGTTATTTCAGAACAATAATACCTAGAGGGGCCAAGGACTGAGATCTAGCATCAGACGCACCCACTAGAGTAGGTGGTGTGGAGTCTGATCAGCAGGAAGTCTAGCATTTTCAGTGGGAGGTATTTGATCAATACTTGGACACTGGTTGACAGTCAGCACTGGGAAGGTCTTTTTAGTGGTCAAGTGCCAAAACTAGTTCAGGAGTAGGATTTCAGATTCCTGGAGACTCTCAACAAGGTGAGATTCCAGTGCTAAGAGGGGTTTCCCAAAGGCTAGCAATCAGAACAGGAACTCAGAATACAAGGAGAAAGCCCCTACACCTCTGCAGGAATTGGAGCACATGGGTGGGGCTGGGATTTCAGAATGGAATTGGAGTGCAGTTATCAGGAGTCTATCAAGCTCAAACTAATGTCAAGGTACACTTGATGCCAAGTTCCAAGGGTGGTTGTAAAGCTAAGTAATCAGTTACTGCCTCAGGTAAGAATTGTTTCTTACATTCAGGGGACAGGGAAGACTTTCCATTCTCTAATCCTCAAAATAACATTATATCACAGAAATAAAGGCATAAATAAATTACCAACCAAAAATGATTTAATGGGACAAAAATCTAAGCTTCCTGCAAAAAATCTAATCTACACTGAAGATCAGAGTAAGGGTGTGGATTTCCTACTGCTCCAGATAACCTCAGTAGAACCACTATTTAAAGTAATGATAATAAATGTCATGAAGCAGGTGTTATATTCCCCTCTTTAGAGATAAAGAGGACTCTGAAAAGTTAGTAGAATTGTCCAAAGTCACAGAAGCTGTCTATCTGACTGGAAAACACAAGTTCTCTGTAAGGAAGGTCCCTTTCTGCTCAAAGTGTGGTCCCAGGATCAACATCGGCATCACTTGCAAGCTGACTGGAGATTCAGAATCTCAGGCCCTACTGAGCTCAGGCATACACCGAACCAAACTTTGCGTTGAAGCAAGACCCTCAAGGGAGTTGCATGCACATATATTAAAACGTGAGAAACCCTGGGATGTTGTCATCCCAGCTTAGTAGTAAGCTTATTCCAGTCATAGTCAAAATGATCACACTTATCAATTTTTTCTTTGCAACCTCCCACACAAAAAATGTATTCCTGCGAATAGTAATATCTCTGTATCTTTAAGTTAGTGAAAGAACTGATATTTAAACTCAAGTTAGTTTGACTTTTTTGTTCAGTAGTAAAACATTTATGCAATTACTACAGAAATAATCTTGATACCTTATAAAACATATGTTGTTACTTTGATTTACTTCTTCCCTACTCCCATATTATCTTGCAGACTTCTGACCTTGAACGTGTGAATCAAATGCTAAATCTCACCCAAGATGAAAGTAAGTTAATAAAAACTATATCAAATCTTTGATGTTTAACCCTAACAAAACACCATATTGTCTTTTGGGGCTTCTCTGAAATAAGCTTGCAGTCTCTTTTGACCATGAAGATTTTATTGTCAATACACAGGAGGGAAAAATGCCACAGATCTAATCACAACATCACAAGCATGCAGTAGTTACAATGGTTCCAAGGATGGGACAGACTCCTTGAAACGGCTATGCATCACCTGTAGTCCTCTATTCACTCTTTTAGATGTGAAAAGACAAATTGCCTGGATTTAAGTCCTGTGTTACTGCTTGCCAGCTGTGTAACCTGGGCCAGATTACTTAACCTCTCTGTATCTCAGACTTCTCATCTATAAAAATAGTACTCATCTCATGTAAATGTAAAGATTAAAAGAGTGAATGGGTAGAAAGAATTTAGAAGTGTCTGGTCTGAAGTAATGTAATTATTACCTGTTATCCCTTTTATTTTTTACTTAAAAAATTTTTAATTGTGATATAATTCATATATATATATAACACTATAGTAGTTTCAGGTATACAATATAATGATTTGATATTTGTATTTATTGTGAAATGACCATCACAATAAGTCTATTTAACATCTGTTCCTATACACAGTTATGATTGTTTTTCTTGTAATGAGGGTTTTAAAAGTTTGCTTTTAGTCAGTTTCAAATGCGAAATACTGTATTATCTATTGTCAACATGTTATCTTTTAAGTATTCTTGTACCAAACTCTCTAGGCCTGTTTTGTCATTTGTAAAATGGAAATACCTATTTTTAGACCTGTTACGAAGATTAAATGAGTTAACATATGTCTGTACTTAGAATAGTGCTTTTCACACAGTAAAAGTTCAGTAAATATGTTGGCTGTTTTGATAATCTTATAATCTACTGTTATTCCATGGCATAAATACTTTGCAGGATTTTTAGCCATCAGTGCTTGATGAAATCTAGATTATAATGGCAAACAAAAAAGAATAAATATATTAGGACATACTTTTAATAAAATTCCAATTTCTTTCCTAGGACAATAAGTAAAGTAATTAATCTTTGTTAAGTATATCTTGTGAACTGTTAGCTGTTTCAGTTCAGTTCAGTTCAGTTCAGTCGCTCAGTTGTGTCCAACTCTTTGCAACCCCATGAATCGCAGCACGCCAGGCCTCCCTGTCCATCACCAACTCCCGGAGTTCACTCAGACTCACATCCATCGAGTCAGTGATGCCATCCAGCCATCTCATCCTCTGATTCTTCACAGTCCAACTCTCACATCCATGCATGACTACTGGAAAAACCATAGCCTTGACTAGACGGACCTTAGTTGGCAAAGTAATGTCTCTGCTTTTGAATATGCTATCTAGGTTGCTCATAACTTTTCACTAAGTACTTTATCTAAGCCTTAGTTTCATAATTTGTAGAATGGAATACTAACACCTACCTCATAGGGTTGTTGTTAGATTCAAAGAGGTTAAATAAGTAAAAGAGTTACCAGCTGCTGCTGCTAAGTCGCTTCAGTCATGTCTGACTCTGTGCGACCCCATAGACGGCAGCCCACCAGGCTCCCCCGTCCCTGGGATTCTCCAGGCAAGAACACTGGAGTGGGTTGCCATTTCCTTCTCCAGTGCATGAAAGTGAAAAGTGAAAGTGAAGTCACTCAGTCGTATCCAGAGTACCTGGAAAATAGTAATCCATCAGAGATGGGTGGTTTCTATGCATAGACCCCATGGACTGTAGACTGCCAGGCTCCTCTGTCCATGGAACAATTATTTACTGCAATGGGTTGCCATTCCCTTCTCCTGGGTATCTTCCTGACCCAGATATTAAACCTGGGTTTCCTGCATTGCAGGCAGATTCTTTACCATCTGAACCAAGAGCTCAGAGCCAGGCTGTGCAATAGAAACATTTGCTAATTTAACATTTTTATTTTATGTTATTTTTATTTTAGTAACAGCCACAGAGAAACTAAATGTGCCATTTGGGAGGCCCAGGCTTATACAGAAAAACAAGGAGCCCTGTCTCCTTTATCACAAGGAATATGTCAGTGGATTTGACAAAACTCTCAGGATGCCGCTTTGGAGCTCATATACGGTCCCTAAACCAGTAAGTCCCTGTGTCCATTGGTCCACAGAGGCTGGAAAGAAATTGTAGCTTGTTTGGTTTTTCTTTCAGAGTGATACTATTTTTTAATTTATTTTTAAAATTGGACTACAATTGCTTTACAATGTCGTGTCAGTTTCTGCTGTACAACAATGTGCATCAGCCATATGTGTGCATACATCCCCTCCTTCTTGAACCTCCCGCCCAGCTCGCACATCCCTCCCTTCTCCCATCAGAGCGCACTGAGCTGAGCTCCCTGTGCTGTGCAGCAACTTCCAGCTAGCTGCCTGTTTTACACATGGGAGTGTATCTGTGCAGCGCCGCCTTCCCAATTCATGCCCCCTCTCGTTCCCCTGCTGGGCCCACAAGCTGTTCTCTACATCTGTGCGTCTCCCTATTTCTGCCCTGTAGATAGGTTCATCAGGTTCATTCTTCTAGATTCCACATATGTGTTAAGATCTGGTAATCATTTTTCTCTTTCTAACTTATTTTACCGTGTTTGACAGACTCTAGTTTCATCCACATCACTGCAAATGACCCAATTTGTAGTTCTTTGACATTTTAAATGCCGAATTTTGATTTCCAGTAGAGATACCTAAAGGAGCCCACTGGGCCTGTAGCTTGTAAGACAGTGCCCCAGGTTTTACTTAAAGTACTTGCAGGTGCTACATGAGTGCACAAGAGGGATACTTGGTGTTTTGCTTGAAGAAAGCAGAGTGTTTACAGGTCAGTTGGCCAACTGATGTGGCAGGCAGAAAAAAGATTTCAAAGAGAAGCAACAGGAAGTACAGAGGCACATGTTTCATCTGGTATTTCCCAAGTATTGGTGGGTGCACCTAAGAGGTGATGGTAATTTATTTATAAAAGGTTTTGTTATTTATTTGATTACTTTAAAATACTATACTATCTGTTGTGTACCATGGTAGGCACAGTAAACATAATGTGAATAAGAGGTGATTTTCTCCTATAGGGTTTAGCACTCTAAGAAGTCAGGCTAGACTTATATGTATATAATAGGGGTCAGGTCTCTCCAGATTGAAGTTGAGAATCCAATTGTTTCAATCCTTTGTTCTTTTTTTACTATTTGGCAAACTCCTTTTCAATTAATGTCACTGGGACAATTGGCTTCCATAAGGGAAAAAAAAAAAATCTCAGCTCCTTACTTGACACCATATACAAAATTAAATTACTGGTGAAATTATAGACCCAGATGTGAACAGCAAACCCATATTTTCTCTTGTGTATATCTCTATGGCCTTAGAATAAGGAAGGAATTCTTAGTACAAATAACAACAACAAAAACTAAAATAATTCAAAGGAAATCGATTAATTTATATTAATATGTGGCAAAAAACTAAGTTATGGATGGATTTACATTTCATATAAGAAACAAATGATGAGTATACAGGAGAAGGAAATGGCAACCCACTCCAGTATTCTTGCCTAGAAAATCCCATGGACAGAGGAGCCTGGTGGGCTATAGTCCAAGGGGTCACAAACACTTGGACTTGACTTAGTGATTAAACCACCACCATAAGTGATGAGTATATGGAAGAGAATTAAGATCCAGAACAAGCAGCAAATTTCTGCCAACAAACAAGAGAATCACAAGCATCTTACTTAATAAATGGGCAAAAGATATGGACCAAGCAATTGAACCTCATTAACAATTAGGAAAAAATGAATAAAAGCAAAAATCAATCTGCCAAAAATCAACCCAAGCACTCATTCACGGCAAGAATGGTTTTACTTAAGGCATTCCCCAGGACCATACAGCTACCCAGTAAATGTTTACTGAGTGAATACACTGGATAAATTAATCCCAACCGAAGCTCTATACAGTCAACAAAAACAAGACCAGGAGCTGACTGTGGCTCAGATCATGAACTCCTTATTGCCAAATTCAGACTCAAATTGAAGAAAGTAGGGAAAGCCACTAGACCATTCAGGTATGACCTAAATCAAATTCCTTATGATTATACAGTGAAAGTGAGGAATAGATTTAAGGGCCTAGATCTGATAGATAGAGTGCCTGATGAACTATGGAATGAGGTTCGTGACATTGTACGGGAGACAGGGATCAAGACCATTCCCATGGAAAAGAAATGCAAAAAAGCAAAATGGCTGTCTGGGGAGGCCTTACAAATAGCTGTGAAAAGAAGAGAGGCGAAAAGCAAAGGAGAATGTGAGAGTTGGACTGTGAAGAAGACTGAGTGCCAAAGAATTGATGCTTTTGAACTGTGGTGTTGGAGAAGACTCTTGAGAGTCCTCTGGACTGCAAGGAGATTCAACCAGTCCATCCTAAAGGAGATCAGTCCTGGGTGTTCATTGGAAGGACTGATATTGAAGCTGAAACTCCAATACTTTGGCCACCCAATGCGAAGAGCTGACTCATTTGAAAAGACCCTGGAAGAATCTGCCAGATATATTACGCTATTTTTTCCATAATTAAATAAAAATGCAAAATGGAGTGAATGAGGAAGATAAGTCAATTAAGATTTACATTTCCAGAATAAAATTTTAAGCCTTAAAGCAAACAAAAACCTAGAGACACAGCAGAAAGTATTCAGCTAGGAATTTAGAAATTGATTTTACAACCAGCTTCTCCAACTCCCTAAGTAACCTGTGGAAGTTGTTTGTGGTTACTCTGCTTTTCAGTTAATCCTTCGCTATGCCAACTCATTCTCATAACAGACATGCTCATCTAATCAATATCTCAATCCACAAAATGGGAATAACAGTTACTGGTTGACCAAGATAATGGTCAAGTTTACACGAGGTGTTCAGGCTTGACAGACAGAACACAGAAGAAATCATTGGAACACAGGTACTTTCCCATCAGGTGACAATACCCATGCAAATTACACCAGTGAAAAATGACAAAAGAAGTGGTTGCTGTAGAATGATTAAATGAAAACAGTTTAAACCAGATCTTTGCAGAGCAGTCAATAGAATTACATGAAATTCAGGGGAGAAAAGGATATGGATCATTGTGGAAAACAATATTCTGGTTCCTAAAGCAATTAAACACAGAATGACTATATGGCCTGGCAGTGTAACATCTGGATATACATTCGAAAGCACAGAAAACAGGGACTCAAACAGATGATTGTATATCAATATTCACAACAGCCAAAGATGAAAACAAACCATATGTCTGTTGACAGAATCATGGATAAACAAAAAGTAGAATATTATTCAGCTTTAGAAAAGGAATTGTGACACATGCTACAACATGAAGAAATTTTAAAGTTACTATGCTAAGTGAAGTAAGTCAGACCCCAAAGAACAAATATAGTATGATTTCACTTATATGAGTTACCTAGAGTAGTCAAATTCATAGAGATGAAAAGCAGAATGCTGGTTGCCAGTCAGTGGGGACAGTGGATCTTACTGTTTAATGGGTACAAATTCTCAGTTTGGGAATATGAAAACGTTCCTGAAATGGATTGTGGTGACAGTTATACAGCAAGATGAATACACTTAATCTCACTGAATTGTATTCCTAAAAATCAACTGAAATGGTAAATTTACATCATGTATATTTCATCACAATAAAAATGTTATGAAGAGTATTTCTTCCTAAGTTTAAAAATCATTTGTTGAAAAGGCTAACAAATAAAGATCAAATTATTCTTGCAATAATATATAGTGTGCGAAAAGATGATTCATAAACGAGAAAGTGGCTATTCTCTTGAGGATATGTCCAACCTAGATAGCATTTTCAAAAGCAGAGACATTACTTTGCCGACTAAGGTCCGTCTAGTCAAGGCTATGGTTTTTCCTGTCGTCATGTATGGATGTGAGAGTTGGACTGTGAAGAAGGCTGAACGCCGAAGAATTGATGCTTTTGAACTGTGGTGTTGGAGAAGACTCTTGAGAGTCCCTTGGACTGCAAGGAGATCCAACCAGTCCATTCTGAAGGAGATCAACCCTGGGATTTCTTTGGAAGGAATGATGCTAAAGC
>SJYT01030292.1:25175-93665 GCA_006410635.1 Cephalophus harveyi
TTGGAGAAGACTCTTGAGAGTCCCTTGGACTGCAAGGAGATCCAACCAGTCCATTCTGAAGGAGATCAACCCTGGGATTTCTTTGGAAGGAATGATGCTAAAGCTGAAACTCCAGTACTTTGGCCACTTCATGCAAAGAGTTGACTCATTGGAAAAGACTCTGATGCTGGGAGGGATTGGGGGCAGGAGGAGAAGGGGACGACCAAGGATGAGATGGCTGGATGGCATCACTGACTCGATGGATGTGAGTCTGAGTGATCTCCGAGAGATGGTGATGGACAGGGAGGCCTGGCGTGCTGCAATTCATGGGGTCGCAAAGAGTCGGACACGACTGAGCGACTGAACTGAACTGAACTGAACTGAAAGAGAAAGCAGTACTCCCAACCAGAAAGGTAAATAATCAGGAAGCTATTTTTGTAGAGAAAATTGGTATTTTAGATACAAAGATTCTGATGACAAACCCCTACTTATTACTGTTCTTGCTAAGGGTACAGATATTCCATCTCTTTTTATGGAAAGGAAGTGATCGGTGGTATCCAGTTTATTTGCTCTTCTTGTTCCAATTCAAGAGTTTTGGAGAAAAATAAGCGTATTTTCCCACAACTAATTAAGGCTTTATGTGTTCTCAAAGCCAACTCTCCTGCTGACAATGGTTTAATTGTGGCCAGTGGTAGACAAGCCCTCATGTTGTTTTCCAATGTGGGCAAATATTTTACAAAGTTACATGAGTTCATATGTATGGGTAATGGCAACATCAATTTCTTAATAGGCACAGTGTTCATTTATTTGTGATTTTCATACAGTGAACATACTGTGAGGCATATTATGAAGCAAATATGAAGTTATTCATTCCTTAAAAATAATGTCTGTTTGTTTTTGATTTTGAGAGGGGCAGTATGTTCATGGCTAGTTTTGTTAGTCAATTCTCTTTTGAAAAATCTAGGTACCTGGAATTATGTGCTGGTAAGGGGAATGTTTATGTTTCTAATACTTTCCCCTGCTGTCTTGCATTCCTGAATTTATATGAGCTTTAGCGGAAACCAGAGGCAGAGAGATTTTAAGTGGGCTCAGACTAGGAGTTTAGTACAATTCTTTTTTTGTTATTGTTTTAAAACGAGCCTCTTTGTTACCCAAAGTTCCTGTCCTTTCACTGGTCCCACAGAACTGCTTGTGTATTTCTCCCTCCATGTGACAGGATGGAATTCTAGCAATTTTCTGCTTTCTAATTCAGAAATTACTCTGTTAGTATGTTGTGGTTCAAGAAAATTACATACAAGGATGTTTTGAGATTCACATAAAAAATGTTGTAAATCAGCTCTGTGTTTGAAAAATCAGACTTTAAATAAGCACTTTTTGGAGCGTGGACCCAATTGGCTTGTGTTTTTAAGTTTTATGGAGCTTTTGTTTTTCTGTGGCTTTGGTGGGTTTTTTAATTGTTGTTGTTGTTATTATCTCAGAAGAGTTTTGGGGAAGTAGTTGTGATTTGAAATCAAGGTCCTAGAGCAATTGCTTCAAAACTGTTAAGGTTGATCAGACTGTATAAGGATTTTGCTTCTGTGCTTCCTCAACAGGAAGATGTAAAGTGTTTGGTTTTTTTTTGTTGCTAGGTAGAAAATTTTAAATAATAGCAAGAATTACAATTATTATTTAGCATATACAATTTAGAAATTAAATATGAAGTCAAAGGGCTTCTTCAGAGCAGAAAATCAAGCACACTTTGAAAGATATCTCCCTCTGCCTATATATAGGGAGAAGGATATATATATATATACACACATATATGTACACGTGTATACATATGTATAAATTTCCAATGATGGAATTTTTACAAAGCCTTTTTTGTTTCTAAAGCTTATTAGCACTGATATTATAAATTATGAACCAAATATGTTTTGTGAGTCTTTAAAAACTAGGGACATTGTTGTGTATTGCAAAAGATTTTTTTTGAACTGTAATAAATATTTTTCCCTATAGAAAAAAAAATGATATGACCAGAAAAATAATTTTAAAACATGTATAATTGTTATTCTTACCATAAAGCAAGATAGCAGTTCTTCCATCTTCCTATAAATATGTTTTAGCTTTGACATTCAGCCTGCAGATAAGGAGAGTTTATAATTTCAATAAAAATAATTTTATCCCTTTTTAAGTTCTGCTTTGTCTTCATGAATCCGACCAGAAAGTATCTCACTTTCCTGTCTGTGTTCATCATCTGCTTCCCTTGAAGAATTTTGAGAGCTAGAGAGTTCAGATTTCATCTGAGTGTCTGAGTTCTATTTATTGTTTTCCTGACTTTCTATCCTCTGACTTAAAAAAAACTCTAAGGAACTCGGAAAAGATGGCAGGATGAAACATCAACTCAATATTCTGGGTGTCCATATGGTTTACTGAGTTAGCTGTAAGTTTCCCTGGTTCTCTCACTTTGCAACATCTTTTTTTTGGCCATACCTAGTGGCATGCAGAACCTCCTTCACCAGAAACTCAACCCCTGCCCCCTGCAATGGAAGCATGAAGTCTTAACCATTGAACCACCAGGGAAGTCCCTGCAACATCTTTATGTGCCCCTTTCTACCAAGTAAAGAAACCTGGTCATTCAGAATTATTCAATTTATGTTTTTGAAAGAATATGAATAAATGCTTTTAGCATTCTAGTATCCATCACCAGAAGGACAATGAAATAAATGATGAGAGTGGATACACTGTATCTAAAACAAATACCTTCATATTTCTTAATCTGTTCCTTGTTTGGTGGCTATATCACTGAGGAGCTTCCTAAGAAAGGAAGAAGGGAAGATATATATTTGAGACTTCATCGCAAATGTGCATCTCAAAATGTTTTTATTCTAAATAATATGCATAATTATGGAATAGCTTTAGAATTTTAGAAATATGTTTTCTTCAAAATTAATATGATATTAGACTTCCAATGTTTTTATATGCTTCTCCCTTTTTTCTATCTCTTGTTTTTAATTCACTTTTTGAGAAATAGCTCCAATTTCATTTCTGCTGTCATATTTTTAAATCCCAAGAGCTCTTTCTGTTATCTCCTTCCTTTAAAAATGCTTTCTGCTCTTTCTTTATGATACCATATATACACTCATCTAGCTAAGAAGAGAGTTTTCTTCTACTCTCTGCATTGTCTGTTTTTCTTCTTGGTTTCTCTTCCCAACCCTAACGAATATATCTGATGGTCCTTGGCTGTCAGCTCATGTTTTAAGTGTGAGACACTAAGCTACAGAGCTGGGGGTTTCCAGTTGATAAGCTTCATTATAGATTAATTAGGAGGACCAGACATCTTGTTGGAGACTCTCAATTGTATCTAATTTTCTTTTCAGGCTGGTTTGTTTTCCAAAGAAAGGACACTTCTAATCTGAATCAACATACACAGGGACGATGAGATAGGAGGGAATCTTACCGTTCAGTACATAGATTTTTAAGTTTAATTCCATTGCTGTGTACGTGTGCTTTAGGCTGGTTGTCCTTCTGGTTCAACCTCTCCAGTGAGCAAACATTCTGTCTGGCCTCTTTTACAGACTTTCAACCTGTCCTCTTCTTTCCAACTTTACACACATCCCCTGTTGTTAGGAGACTCCCAAGTTCTACGCTTCTGGTGTTCTACAGTAAGAATCAGCTTCTTTGGGCTTTCCCCAACCACAGGCTGTTGGTTGTCAATGTTCACTGGTTTACCAAGTCAAGGTTACAGTAGTAAACAAATATGTTTCTTTAACTTCCTGTTTCTGAAAATTTTTTATCATCTCTTATGTGTCTTTATCATTACTGTTCTTTTAGTAGGATTTCAGAAGGAAGCAAAGATAAATGTTTGTGTACAATCAAGTTGAGAAATTTACTCAACTTCTGTATAGTTTTTTCCAACTGGAGTACTGCAGTATGTTAGGGATGCTTTCTCCACTTGTCCTTCCCCTCATGATCTCTCATCTGTTCTATAT
The DNA here is from genome assembly GCA_006410635.1 of Cephalophus harveyi. Classification (NCBI taxonomy): domain Eukaryota; kingdom Metazoa; phylum Chordata; class Mammalia; order Artiodactyla; family Bovidae; genus Cephalophus; species Cephalophus harveyi. The sequence continues at coordinate 29,123 of SJYT01030292.1, forward strand.
CTCATCTTGGGGATAACACACAGTGTAACTTGCTTTCTCCTTTGTTAACTGATCTTGTGCATTTTATTTATTTTTCCCCAACTTTATTGAGATATAATTGACATATAACATTGTGTAAGTTTATAATGTGTATAATGTGATAATTTGATATATGCCTATATTATAAAATAATCACCACATACGTTTTAGAGGTAGTTGTGATTTAGTCACTGAGTTGTGGCCAACTCTTGTAATCTCCTCGTTAGACACCATAGCTAACTTTTGCTTTTAACACAATATTGTGAATAGAGGAAGAACATTCTAATTTAATTTAATCTTCTCTTTTATAAATTGCAAAATAATTTTTTAAGAAATAAGTATGCAGTGGGCAATAGAGAGCCTATGAATCAAAATCTCTGAAAAATTTAAATGAATAGCAAAATGTTTATATACTCATAATTATATGCTAATCAAAATATGATTATATAATACTGTATCACCTTAAGTATAGATGTGTATAAGACAGTAATTATATGCTAATCAAAATATGATTATATAATACTGTATCACCTTAAGTATTTAGGTGGCACATTTATAGGATACATTGATAGTAAATAAATTATTGTGTTATTCTTTAAATAAAGTTGCAAAGAAAAATTTTTAAAATTCTTATATTTTGTAATCAATAAATCATAGCTACACATTTATTAAAGTTCCCAATTAAGTAAATTCATACAACTATAGCTTCTCTAAGTTAATCTTAGGTTAAATAGAAGTTCCTGTTCAACTGAAGAATACTATTCTTAATTCCATCTATATTTTAAAAATAAATTGTTTACATTTATTTTAAATTTTTATTTTATTTTTTTATCATTAATAATTGCAAGCACAATATAAATTACCACCTAAAAGTTAGATCCCAAAAAGGATTTGGATGTTTAGCAGTAGCTCTCATTACTTCTCTGTACTCAGTTCAGGCTTTATTCTGCAAATAATCCTTTCCAAAGTGTATTTGATTTGCCCTCCCTGTGTCCCTAACCAGAAGGGAACCACAGAAGAAAACATTGCTGAAGACATCCATTTCCATTGCTTGCGTAGACCTGATTCACTAAGAAAATAGAAAAAGGTTAAGTGAAAAACATTCTAGGGAAGTTACAAACCATATAAGGGGATGGGTGAGCCACACGTGGGTGTCATTTTTTTCTTCTCTTCTCTCTTTCAACAGGGAGACACATCGCCTCTTCCTCCCACTGTCCCAGACTGTCTGCGGGCTGATGTCAGGGTGGCTCCTTCTGAGAGCCAGAATTGTTCCTTCTCTTTAGCAGACAAGAATATCACCCACGGCTTCCTCTATCCTCCTGGTTTGTATAACTCTTTTTTAGAGCAGCAGCTTAGAAAGCCCTCATCAGCTGGATGTGGGCATGTGCCTTAAACATATGCTCCCCACCAAAACTACCTGCTTGGGCTAAACTAGCTGCCCAGGAGGCTTCCAGTGGTTGTGGGCCAGCCTGGAGCAGTGCAACAGCTATAATAAAAACTAATAAATTTTGCACTGGGAACCACACATCAGCTCTGATCTGGCCCAGATGTTCAGAGAGTTCGGCAGGTTTAAGTTTAATTTTAAAACTGAAGTCTCTTTGGAGAAGGACACAAGCGTTTAAAAAAACAATTTTTTTTTCCCTGCTGACTGGCCAAGCTAAGGCTTGCATGGAGAATGCAGCTGTGAGTATGAAGACAAATTAGCCTGGAATTTGGGCCTTTTGCTCACGCTGAGCAGGTTTAAGTTTAATTTTAAAACTGAAGTCTCTTTGGAGAAGGACACAAGCGTTTAAAAAAACAATTTTTTTTTCCCTGCTGACTGGCCAAGCTAAGGCTTGCATGGAGAATGCAGCTGTGAGTATGAAGACAAATTAGCCTGGAATTTGGGCCTTTTGCTCACGCTGTATACCCAACAGCTTTAAACTGCGGATTAAGCAGCTGAATGAACTTGAAATATTTTTTCAGAAAGTTTTTCTCTTGGGAACATGCAAAAGCCGGTGTGATTTTTCTAAAACTCAGATCTCTTCTCTGTCCAGCAAGGGTTGTCATTTCCTTAATTTACTCAAGAGATTTTCAACAATTTTAACTTCTGGGAAAGGGTTTTCTCCAGATATTTGGCTTCAGTTTTCTGGAAGCCATAACCAAAGAGGTCACTTTAGAGATTTATAATTCAGAGATTCTGAGGCTTACAGTGGGGGAGAAGAGGCTCAATGAAAGTAAGTATTACATTGATGCAAAATTCCTAACAGAATTAGGATAATAAACTGATGTGTCTTACTATAATCTCTAGAGACAATTAGAGCTCCATCAAAAGTATGTAAATCCTAGGACAAACCTGAAATAGTTTCAACATTTGATCCACAAACATTTTTAAATTGACCCATAAAATAGTGTCTGTTAAGCCTTAAGATATTGATTTATAAATGTTTGCCTTGATCAGGAGATGAAATTAAAAGCTAAAATATTAAAAAAATTAAATATTGTCTCAAAAAATATTAAAGCTAGAATGAAACTCCCTTCTAATTATTCATTACAGATTCTGTTAGCAGTTCCACTCTGGGCAAATTCTTATTTTTCTCTGAAAAGAAGATAATGTTTATTGACTTTCCAACTTTCAGAGTTTAATTTAAAAAGTAGAAAAGTCATAGAGGATCTGAGGACTGTGAACAGCCTCTGAAATCTTAAAGAAAAAAGCCAAAAAATCTTGCTTCTCTTTGCCTTTTGGTGCCCATACATTGGCCTTTCAATAGAGTATTAGTTAAGGTAGCCAAGTGCAGTTTAAATATAAATAGTGTTATAAGCAACACTCATAGGCTTGCAGGAATTTAAATCCTCTCAATATTTCAGTGAGAGATGCTATGAGACAAATGAAGCACAGAGGGACATAGCGTATTGCCCAAGTGGGTCAGCTGGTGGGCAGCAGAGCTGGGATTCCAACCCCAGGATTCTGGGTCCAGAGTACACACACCCAGCGCACACTCGGTTGACGTCATGTCCATGAGTCTTCAAAGCCAATTTCAAAGCCTAGGGAATTCCATGGACGGGGAGCCTGGTGGGCTACAATCCGTGGGTCCCAAAGAGTTGGGTACAACTGAGCAACTAAAACATTCACTTTCTTTGTAAATTCAGTATAATCTTATCTTGAAGCCTTAATTTAATTACATTTGTGAAGACACTGTTTTCCTACCTATCACCTTCTGAGGTGATGGGACGACAGGACATGGACATATCTTCTTGAGGGTCACCAACCATCTGCAAGGTTATCAGATGCAAAAGACTGCCTGAATTATGAATGACGTCTACCAGAGAGTGCTCTGTGACTCTGTGTTTTGTGTGTTAATAAATTTACACTAATATGCAATAGTAATAGGCCTATTATATAGAATGCTATATATTCTTTTGTAGCTAGAGTTAATAAGATTTATTTGTTTTGCAGCAAACAATAGAACTTCCAATAGTCAATATGATGCTTTAATTACAAGTAATTTGGTCCCTATGTATGAAGCATTCAAAAGTAAGTATATACTTAGATTATTAATTTTGGTGACTCTTTGAATTTCTGAACTAGACACATCCTTAACTGAAATTTGTTTATGTTATTAGTCATTTTGTTCTTATGTTTTAAATATAGAAACAGGAAGGATATCTAATATAAATTTTTTTCACCTTACTTGAACTTTGGGTGACTTGTTGCTAGAAATTTGATAATATTTTAATCCTAATTTTACTGTAAAGAGATAATCACAAAATAAAACTTTAAAGAATTGTACATGTTTGTATTTATATATATACAATTGTATATAATAATGCAAATGTATTATTTCTATACATAATAAAATTTTTCTGACACTCACCATAAGTAAATGAAATGTGTTCATCCCGAGTCATAATTAAAAAGGCAGTATGTATGTTCTGATTACTGTTTAATACTGTCTCCAAAGAAATTTAGCCCTCGGAAGGCCTTCAGAGACATATTTAACTATAATTTCAAGACAGCAACTACATCAGCAACAATACCTACCATGGATGAGGCTATTTAGTTTTGCTGCTTAGACTGTTTTGTAGAATTCCCCAATGACCACTGACAAGTATTGAAGTAGAATTGGATGCTATTTAAATGTACCTGTTTATAATAGAAAATATTTCCATGTTCAATAAAGGTAGATATTTTAAGCACTTTATTCCTTTATTTTTAGCCATGTGGAATTACTTCCATAGTGTTCTCCTTGTAAAATATGCCATGGAAAGAAATGGGGTCAATGTGGTTAGTGGACCAATATTTGATTATGATTATGATGGCCATTTTGATGCTCCAGATGAAATTGCAGAGTAAGTAATTTGAAACCAAATGGACATTTTGTTTTAGCAATAGGGTATCATAAGGGGAAACCTAAATATTTTAAATTAAAACTCAGCATTCTATTATATAACATATTTATGTAGAGATATAATTGTTGACTATTTTCAACTAGTCTATCAAAAGAATTCACAAAAATTTTATATGGTAAAGACTTAAACCAACAGGCAAAGAAAAAAGTGTCTAGGAAAAGTTCAGTAAATTTTTTATTTGGAAAATTTCTAAACTAATGAGAAAGGAAAACATAGTTTTGTTGCAGCTAAGGAAGTAGGGAATGCTCACTGTGCTATCAGAAAGTAGAGAACCAGTTCAGCAATAAATAAAAAAAATCAAGAAGTGACTATTCAAAATATTGCCCAATATTTCAAATAGTGGATGATTCATGAAAGTATCTCCCAGGAGAGATTATAGGTGTCCTGTAGAAAACTAGTCCTGTTTATCTTTATAAATTTTATGTTTACAACTGTCTTTGTAAACTAAGCTGTATATTTTTGTTCTAAACCTGGTCATATAGATTGCTAAGAATTACTCCTGAATCCAGGTCACAGGAACAGAGAGTTGAAATGTCATCCATGATTCTTCTATTATCAAAATAGACTGTACTAAACTATGGTAATGTCTAAGCCTAGACTATGTAAAGCAATGATCTCTACTTATACCTTCTGATAAGATAACATTTATGACCAGTTATTAAGCTTGTCATCTTTTAAATTTTGTTTGCCTTGTCCTTATGTCAGTGTTTATTGATCCTGTCTTTCTCCATTTAATAATTCTAGCAAATGCTTTGATAGCACTTTACTCCATGCTAGGTATGCATCTAAGCATTTACAGATACTTTATTTAATCTGAGAAAGATCCTCATGTTAGATTCCATTAGCTCCCATTTAGAACAAGAAACTGAAACAGAGAGGTTAAGAAACTTGTGTAAGTTCCACAGCTAAGTAGTAAAGCCAGAACCCAGGCAGTCTAGCTCTGATTCTAAATCACAGTAACATAGGTATGCCAGTTATACCATACTTATACCAGTTCATTTTCCTTTTAGTGGATTCACACTAATAGCTTACCTTTATTTGGCACTTGAAACTTTTAAAGGCACTTTTATGTTTGTTATCTGAGATTAAAGGGCTATCAGATCAGTTGTATGAATTGATCCCTGTCTATGCTGTGAAAATGGTACCACAGGACCACCTCCATGTTAAAACTGAGGAAATTAGAAAGTCATAGAATATTAGAGGATCAGTACACATCCAATGTCTAGTAGAAGCGTGCAGCTAGTCTTGGAATCCCAGATCCTTCATTCCCAGCCCCTGCTCTATTAGGAAATGTCACTAGAAAGTATAAAGTCAACAAAACTCGGAGGCAGAATATCACGCTGTGCTTTTCTTTGTATTCTAATATCTTCCATGATAGAATGACCAAGCTTGGACTTCTGTAAATCTTGATTCTGGCTCAATAAGGTTTAGAAATGTGTGATAAGATTTTATATTTTCCATTTATTTACTTTTTTAGCTATAATTTTACCTTGGTGTTTCTTAAATATCTATATCTATATCTATATCTATATACATAATCTTCAGAAGCAAAAGTATAATAACATCAGATATTTTCAATTATGTTTTTAGCTATGCAGTCAACACCAGTGTTCCCATCCCAACGCACTACTTCGTGGTGTTGACTAGTTGTAAAAATCAGAGCCAAACCCCTGATGCCTGCACTGGGTGGTTGGACGTCTTACCCTTTGTCATCCCTCATCGACCTACCAATGTGGAAAGTTGTCCTGTGAGTATGCTCCCAGAGAAAATGATTCATCAGAGCTCATCTGGGCTTTCATAAGGTGGTTCTGACTACAGTACATATTTCAGATGTTTCGTAGGTTAGAGTTGTACTAAATGTGACCTCATTTTTGAACTTTCCCTTAGACTACTGATCTCTATGTAATTAACATTAATTTAAACATGAATATTTAAATATTAATGTAAATATGCATATGCTTACATGAACATGTGTTTATATATGCTTGTCATATATATTTTGTTTAGATATATTTCACTCACATTCACTAATAAGGGAAGGGTTGTAGCTTATTAATCTTTTATTCTGAATACATACCTTAAGGTTCTGTCCCAAAGTTGGCATGAAATTAATGCTTCGTAAGTAAGTATGTAAATATAAAAATCCCATCAACTTGAAACGTGAGGTCTGAAAAAATATATATGTTATGTATATATATATATTTTCCTAAAATATATACATATATTTACAAAATAAGTTGGTTCAAATGACATTCCTTGTTTAATATCATGTATTCAGTTCAGTCGCTCAGTCATGTCTGACTTTTTGCGACCCCATAAATCGCAGCACGCCAGGCCTCCCTGTCCATCACCAACTCCCGGAGTTCACTCAGACTCACGTCCATCGAGTCAGTGATGCCATCTAGCCATCTCATCCTCTGTCGTCCCCTTCTCCTCCTGCCCCCAATCCCTCCCAGCATCAAAGTCTTTTCCAATGAGTCAACTCTTCACATGAGGTGGCCAAAGTACTGGAGTTTCAGCTTTAGCATCATTCCATCCAAAGAACACCCAGGGCTGATCTCCTTCAAAATGGATTAGTTGGATCTTCTTGCAGTCCAAGGGACTCTTAAGAGTCTTCTCCAACACCACAGTTCAAAAGCATCAATTCTTCGGCGCTCAGCCTTCTTCACAGTCCAACTCTCACATCCATACATGACCACAGGAAAAACCATAGCCTTGACTACACAGACCTTTGTTGGCAAAGTAATGTCTCTGCTTTTGAATATGCTTTCTAGGTTGGTCATAACTTTTCTTCCAAAGAGTAAGCGTCTTTTAATTTCATGGCTGCAATCACCATCTGCAGTGATTCTGGAGCCCCAAAAAGTAAAGTCTGACACTGTTTCCACTGTTTCCCCATCTATTTCCCATGAAGTGATGGAACTGGATGCCATGATCTTCGTTTTCTGAATGTTGAGCTTTAAGCCAACTTTTTCACTCTCCACTTTCACTTTCATCAAGAGGCTTTTTAGTTCCTCTTCACTTTCTGCCATAAGGGTGGTGTCATCTGCATATCTGAGGTTATTGATATTTCTCCCGGCAATCTTGATTCCAGCTTGTGTTTCTTCCAGTCCAGCGTTTCTCACGATGTACTCTACATATAAGTTAAATAAGCAGGGTGACAATATATGTATTAGGCCACTTTAAAATCTTGTGGATCGAGGCAAATTACATGTAAATATTTACTTTGACTTCATATATGTTCTTCATAGAAAAAATATGCATCCTGGTAATTGGTCTTTACTGAAGTCATTCAACAAATATATTGAATACCTTGTAACTGTGCAGTATCATGACAGATACTTTTTAGAATGCACCAGGGAGGGATATATTGTTTCTGCCCTCAAGGAGTTCATATATAACTTTGATATGTAAATTATATATGTAAATGTGATGCAGACACACTAATGAGTTAGTTGATCATTTAAGAATTATTTTAAAAATTAGAAAGTAAGAGACACTACAAAGTTGGGATTCTTTGCCAAATATTGTTATAAGGATTTACTGTTTCAAATTCAAAACACAACTAGCTGGGATAATCAATAATGGTTATATAAACTGAGGTGGAAGTAAGACCCTAAAAGATGGGCATCATTTGAACACAGTGAAAAGATTAGAAAAACTTTTCCATGGAGATAATGAAGGGAGGGACTTGGTAACTGCCTGGATGCAAGAGCCAAAGGAAAATGGAGAGTCAAAGCTGAATCAGAGATTTTAAATGTAGACCATTAGGAAAAGGAAAGGAAGTTAGGAATGAGAACTATTTTGGCAGGTAGATAGGATAATTAGGAGTAGGCACATCTGATTTGTAGCAATGGGCGTTCACACGGAAAATCCCATGGGCTATTAGGGATGGATTAAAGCTTAAGTTCTAGGCCAGGTTGTGATTCCTCTCTATTCTTTCAGGTATTGAACATGTAACTGCCTTCACCATGCTATGCACTCTGGGCAATACACAAATAAATCAGACATGAATTATAGCAGAAAAAAAAAAAAAAAGACTCATAGTCTAGCACTGAGAAGCCTAGTCAAATAGAGAAAAGAAAAATAAGTGGCACAAAGAGGGACAGGTATTTAAAAGGAGAAATACTTTCTCGTAAGGAAAGCAACATTCTAGCTGAGTCTTGAAGATAGGGTTTGAACTTGAGCGTTTGATGGTTGCTTTCACTGACTAGAAATGGAGAGCAAGGTCAGAGGCTAAACAATGGATCACTCACAGTCCTAGAACCATGAAGAGTTTCCAAACAAAAAGCTATCAGGAGATGTTGTATAGTTGAAACTCTTCCTATTTGTCTTGTCAGAAGTTTATTTAGTTGAGACAAGGGGAAGCAATTAATATGCACTTCCTCTTCCAGTGGCAGACTTTTGTGACTGATACTCTTGGTGTGATACTCTTTTCCACTCAATCAGGAATAAATAGTTCTTTATCATAGAGGTTCTAGGTAGCCACTCATAAAGGGTGTGCAAAGAAGAAACTATTTGCTATCCCTAGTTTAGGCCCTTATTACCTTCTATTAGGACTTTTGAAAATGAATTTTAAGTAGTTTCATTGTCTCCTGTCCTTTTCACCTTTACCTCTGTATACCACAGTTAAGTTCCTCATCTTAAAATTTAGCTTTTTATTACGAGTATTTTCTCATCTGCGAACTTTGATTATCTATATACCCTGAGTAAAGTGAAAGTGAAGTCACTCAGTCATGTCCGACTCTTTGAGACCCCATGGACTGTAGCCTACCAGGCTCCTCCCTCCATGGGATTCTCCAGGCAAGAGTACTGGAGTGGGTTGCCATTTTCCTTCTCCAGGGGATCTTCCCAACCAAGGGATCAAACCCAGGTCTCCTGCATTCCAGGTGGATGCTTTAACCTCTAAGCCACCAGTGAAGCCTGAATAAAAGTACTGTACCAAAATAACAAAAATCTCCCAGCCTGTACTTAAGGCTTTTCACAATTTACCCACAGTTGACTTTGCAGACCCAACTTCCAGGCCAACTGAAGTTCTTGAAATTACTTGACCAGCTCTTGGTTTTCCCTACCACCACGTCCTTACTCATGAGCTTCTCTCTTCTAGAATGCCTTTCTCTTCTATCTGTTAAAAATTCCACCTACACTTCAAGGTAAAGCACAAATGGTATGAAGCTTTTCCTCTGCATCCACAGTGGAGATGATCTCAAAATTAATAAGGCATCATTTCTATTGACTAAGACATGAAGACCAATAAGCTGGACATATTCCAAGACTTTAAAGAATTGACAGGATAGTAATAAGGGTATGAAATTGGATAAACAGAACTATGAGACACAATATGTTGAATATGAAACAAGCCATATAAGAGAGGCTGTGACATTGATACATGTGACTGTCAATTTGATATGAAGGAGGGAAAGACAGGACGATAAGTCAGGTAACTGAAAATTTAGGTGTGACTGGCCAAGAAATACAGAAAATGATCAGTTGTTTTGTGAAGGATAACTTTGTTGTTTGTTGTCCTTCAGTTGAGAAACTAGTTGAATACCTAAGAGGCTACAGTAGAGAATAGAATGCAAATGCATGGGTTTTGGAGTTGAATATCTGAGTTCATTTACTGATTTGGCCTCTTTGGGGAAACAGCTGAGTGTCACTTTCCTCAAATGTACGAAACAATTCACCCCCTAATGATGTTGTTGTGAAAATTAAATATCTCATATAAACTCCTAAGAATTCTCAATAAGCAGTAAGCAAATGGCAGTCATTATAAAGAAATCACATTTCATGAAGGAGTTACATTCTTAAGTCAATATAAAGTGAAATCTTGCATACAGATAAAATCACATAGAATCAGATCACCAAGAAAGTACAATACCTACACAAGCTATACCTTGAAAAGAAAGTTAAAGTGTTAGTCACTCAGTTATGTCTGACTCTTTGTAACCCCGTAGACTGTTGCCCACCAGGCTCATCTGTCCATGAAATTCTTCAGGCAAGAATACTGGAGTGGGTTGCCATTCTCTTCTCCAGGGGATCTTCCTGACCCAGGGACAGAACCTGGATCTCCTGAATTGCAGACAGATTCTTTACTGTTTGAGTGATGTAGAATCCGCCAACACTTCCACTAGTATTAGAACAAGTAATTGTGCTTTAATTGTGAAATAGTTAGCTTGCTTTAAGGGTCATACTATATGAAAATTCTGCATTTTTAAATATTCTAATCACTGAGTCTGTGGAGGTACTCACACTGCAAGAGGTTTGAGGCAACTGACACCATTTGTAGAAATGGTAGATTCACAATTCCACTGCACACTTGATGTAGAGAACTTGATTCTTATTTTCTTTCTTCCTTTGTTCTTCCGTCATTTCTTCCCTCTTCCTCCTTTTTCTTTTCCCTTAACTTTGTATTATTAAATTCCTGTCAGATAGATGAGAATGTTGCTGTAAGTCCATGTGACTATCTGTGTTTTGACTTAGTATATGTTGGAAATGTAATTGTGTGTATGCTTAGTAGTTCACTCATGTCCAACGCTTTGCAATCCTGTGGACTGTAGCCAGCCAGGCTTCTCTGTCCATGGAATTCTCCAGGCCAAATACTCGAGTGGGTTGCCATTCCCTTCTCTCGGGGATCTTTCTGACCCAGGGATCAAACCAAGCTCTCCTGCATTGTAGGCAGATTCTTTACCATCTGAGCCACCAGGGAAGCCCGGAAGTGTAATTGGGGGTATACAATTGTATTATAAATAGAATTGGGGATAAGAAAATAAAAGTATGGAATTTAGAGGAGATCAGAATTATAGAGATAGATTTTGTATTAAATCACAGGAGTGAAATGAAATTGCCAAACAGAAGAAAGTAGAGAGAGGAGGCTCAAAGATCAGATGTCTGATCTTTCAGGAGGGCAAAAAACTGAAGTAAGCTGAGGAAACAGAAGGTGTCATTAAATAAGGGAACAGAGCTATGGAAGATAGAGAAGGAACTTTCAGAACAGCTAAATGAAAGAGCTACAAAAATCCCACTAAGTTAGGTGATCCTCGTCTAGATGGTTTCATTAGTGTGATGCCAGCAATGACCCGGCTATATATAAGTGAATAAGGAAGCAGTTAGGAGAGAAAAACACTGAAACTGATAATACCTCAAAAAACTTACAAATTGAGTTTTATTTGGGGTGTATACAATATTTCAATTTATGTAATAGGTGAAATACATATAGATTAATAAATGGATTATATAAATGATCAAAAGCATATATTTAAATATGGTTCATAGAAACTCAATATACACAAGGCTTCTATTCTTTCAGGATGCATTGGTACAGCTAGAGCAGATGTCTATAGCTGAATTCTGTTCAGATTGGTTGGTGCTGGTGAACCAACCATTTCATTTCTGATATGAAATAGCTTGAGTATTACCCCTGCCTAGGTATAATTATGTTGTTCTTTAAGATCATTTCTTTGCAGTTTTACAAAAGATTGTCAGGTGTTCACTAAACATTCAGTTAGATGGATACCAAATAAGCCAGGAGAAAATAGAATAATAAAAGCCAAATGAGAGAAAACTTTATGGGAAAAGTGATCAAAACCATTCAATGTTGCTAAAACGTGAAAAAGTGAAATGAAAGTCGTTCAGTCATGTCTGACTCTTTGCCACCTCATGGATTATACAGTCCATGGAATTCTCCAGGCCAGAATACTGGAGTGGGTAGCCTTTCGCTTCTCCTGGGGATCTTCCTGATCCAGGAATTGAAGCAGGGTCTCCTGCATTACAGGCAGATTCTTTACAAATTGAGCTATGGGGGAAGCCCTAAAGAGTGAAAGCAGGAAGAAAAGACTGAATTTGATTCCCATTAGAAATATGAATTAAAATTAGCACATCACATATTTATTTAACAAACAATAACTCACCTCATGAATCTTACCTGGAAAAATACTTTAGAGGTTTGAAACAGTGATTTCCTCTTATACTTCCTCTGGCTCAAATAGTAGCTGCCTATTTTAAACTTGCATATTTAAAAAACAAGTGAACAAGTATGCTAAAGTTAATTGAAAGTTATCCATGTAGACTCATCTAATTAACTAACTTGTAACTTTCTTACTTTAAAAATAACTAGAAATTTAGCAACTTCATATGACTGTCAGAAAAGTCAAAAATAAAGAATAAGGAATTTCATAGCAATCCATGGCTCCAAATTATTGAACTAAACCATAATTTTACCATGAATACTGTACATATATATGTATATTTTTTTATATATTTATATGTATATATAAATTTTACCATACTGTACGTATAGTATAGTATTTATGGTAAAATTTTTTACTATGCTATTTATATTTTTTTCAATATACTATTTTTTACATTTAGTTAAAAACCTACTGGAAGTCAAATGGCCAAGAAATATCTGAAAAGACACTCAATAATACTCAGAGTAATAAACTTTAAACATGGATAAAGCAGTATTTTGCAACATGGTTTGGCAAGGATGTGGGGAAATGGGGATTATCCTCCACTGTCAGTGGAAGTGTAAATTGTTATATACACTTTGAAGAGTGTTCAGTTCAGTTCAGTCACTCAGTCATGTCCGACTCTTTGAGGAGTGTTAGGTTTACTATTTAGTAAAATTACAGTTGCATATCCTCTATGACCCAGCAATTTCATTTATATATCCTAGAAACTCATGTTCTTAAACATAGAAGATATGTGCCAATTTATTCATGACACTATTATTTATAATGCCAAAAATACTATCAATATGTCAATGAAAGTATATACTGAGCTGCCGCAAACCATAGCTAAAAATAGATGATTTAACTAGATTTAGATATTTCACTATGAATAGATTACAAACATAAAATTGAATGAAGAAGTATAGAATCTCATTTATATCATTTACATAAGTTTGAAAACATAAATCAATGCTATATATTTTATATTGATGTTCAATAAAAGTTAAAAAAACACAGACTGGATTCACACTGACTCATGACAATGATTTCCTCTGAGTAAGACTTGACTTCATCTTTAATGTTTCATTTCTTTAAAAAAGTTATATCTGAAGTAAATATAAAAGTGGCTCTACTTTATGGCAGTCTGCATTTGCTATTCTATAGTTTGTACTTTTGTTTTTCTTTTTATGTTAACATAGCAAAATTTAGCTCTATCAAATTAAGATTTAAGGCAATAAGAACCATAAGAACAAATATCGAATCATTGAGTTGGACATTTTAAGCTAATATAATGTTGTATGTCAATATACCTCAGAAAAAAACAAACAAGCAAACAAACAAACAAACAAACAAACAAAAAAAACCACAGGAAAAAGGGACAACTCCTAAGTAATAAAAGAACTTTCTGTTAATGAAAAACCATGCTCCAGGGGAAATAATCGTTTGCTTTTCTGTTTCAGGAAAATAAATCAGAATCTCTTTGGGTTGAAGAAAGATTCAATGCACATACTGCCCGCGTGCGTGATGTGGAACTTCTTACTGGACTTGACTTTTATCAGGAAAAAGCACAGCCTGTCTCTGAAATTTTGCAACTAAAGACATATTTGCCTGTATTTGAAACCGTTATTTAAATATATAAAACAACTTTGGCAAATTGTGAATGATTTTTTTCCCGTTGAAGACCATAAAATAAAATTTTCTATTTTCCTTAACTCCACTAAAAGCTGTATTGTGTAATTTTAATTATTCCTTTCTCTTTTTCATTTCTATAAAAATATAATGTTTTAAAATTACACAGTTTGCACAGACTGTGCTACGTTATTCCTTCTTTATTATCTCATTTATAATCCTTGGCTATCTTTTTCTTCCCAACATTATCTAAATAGAAAGCAGAGTATGAGAAGTAGGTCTCACTTTTGAACCGAATCAATTCTACATTAGTTTTGTTATAAAACTTTTTACACTTAGCAATCAGGCAATATGTATTAAAACTAAAAAAATACACATTGCCTTCATTCAATAATTTCATTTGTAAAAGTGGTGCCAACAGATATACTTTGCACAAATGCATGAAAGTATCATCTTTTATGAAGACCAAGTGGTAGTAATGGTTAAGTTGTTAAGTCATGTCCAACTCTTGTGACCTCATGGACAGTAGCCTGCCTGGCTCCTATGTCCATGAGATTTCCCAAGCAAAAATACTGGAGTGGCTTGCCATTTCCTTCTCCATACAAAGACCAGAAAATAACCTAAAAGTCTTGTTGAGCAAATTATGTTCATGCATGCTAAGTTGCTTCAATTGTGTCCAGCTATTTGTGACACTATAGACTAGCCCATCAGGCTCCTCTCTCCGTGGGATTCTCCAGGCAAGAATACTGGAGTGGGTTGCCATTTGCTACTCCAGGAGATCTTCCCAACCCAGGGAATGAACTCGCATCTCTTGTTTCCTGCATTGACAAGCGAGTTCTTTATTTTACCATTAGCATCATGTGAGCTAATGGTAAGCCCAGGTGAGCAAATTATGGAGTTTATTTAAACAAAAAATGGAATGTGATTCCACTGCTATAAACAAAGAATTTGGTCTCTATATTGATGACGGTATGGCTATTGTTAAATGAAGAGCACAGAATGGTAGAATAGCATGTATAGTATGCTATCATTTTTAAGGGACTGGCAAAACTTCTGTTTAAGTTAAAGTGTTAGTCTCCTGGTTGTGTCCGACTCTTTGCAATCTCATGGACTATAGCCCACCAGGCTCCTCTGTCCGTGGGATTCTTCAGGCAAGAATACTGGAGTGGGTTGCCATTTCCTTCTCCAGGGGATCTCCCCAACCCAGGGGTTGAACTTGTGTCTCCTGCATTGCAGGCATATTCTTTACCATCTAGGCCAATCTCTTTAAGAGCTGGATAATAAAAGTTTTTAGGCCATACAGAATGTTGCAACTACTCAACTCTGTTAATACATCAAGGAAGTGGTCATAGATGATACAGAAAAGGAACTGGAGTAACTGTGTTTCACTAAAACTTTATTTACAAAAACAGATGGGGGCTAGAATTGGTCCACGGACTGCAATTTGTCAACCCTTGATTTATGTCTTAAGCTAGGGTGGCACAAATTAATACTGAGAGATGGAGATAAAATTTTTATTTTGTGCCCTTTGACATTGCCAAAAATTAAAAAAAAACTTACTTTATACATATGTATCTCTTTAATTTTTCAAAATGTGATTTTTAAAAATTTGTTTTTTATTGAAGGATAATTACTTTACAGAATTTTACTGTTAAATGTGATTATTAAGCAAAGAGATCCCAGTATTCCTTTGGTAGGTAATAGTATTGGTGAGATTTTAGGATTTGCAGACTGGCAATGTTCCAGACTCCTTTCTGATATATATACACCAGTTCATCCAAGGGACACAGGCTTTGTTGGTGACAAAAAATCTTGTGGCCTGAGCTTCAAAAAGTCAGACTATTACTATTATGACTTCAACTGAATTAATTATAGCTAACAGTTAAATGTTAGCTTAGGGTCATTGGATTTTTATTAATGCCACATAAAGAGTTGGATTTAAAATGTACAATATAGAGAGGCTGAAAGACAAGACAAAAAGATGGAAATTATTTCCAGCTAAGCGTCAGTCAAAAATGTTGATGCCCTGTATGTACACAGAATTCCTCCAATCAGTGGTCCCCTGCCCCACCATGGCCTATAAACCAGATAAGACCACCTGGAATTTAGACCCTAGTTTGTGACAAGTGAAGGATGGTTTAGTGCTGAACTGCATTTAAACTCTGGATGCCCTCATTACTTCCAAATTTCTCTTAAAGTAACTAAATTGTTTTCGGTATCAGATTAAACGGGTGCTCAACACAGAAATAAAAATTTCACAAAGAGAAACATTAAAATCACATATTTTTTGCACAGAGATTGTGTAATATACTTTTTTTGGTATCATTATCTCATTAAAAAGATATATGTATGTGTAAAATCATTCTGACGGAAAGACACTGAGTTAACAATTTATGGAATTACAGGAGATTTACGATTGCTAATTTATAACTTTCAGTATGTAGTCTAGTTTTTATAATGAACTCGTTTGTAAAAATGTAAAAAATACAGTTAGTTGCATTAAAAGAAATATTTATTTAGAAAGAATTTGAAAGACACAGAAAGGTTGTAAGAATACCATAAAGAACTCTGTATAACCTCCACCCATCTTTACTAATTGTTAATATTCTCACTATGTATATTTATGGATAGCTTTAATTTTTCCTCTGAACTTTCTGAGAGTACATTAGAGTTATCATGGCTATTTACGCAGCAAAAATTCAGGGTATATCTCCTAAGATCAAGGACATTCGTACAACCACAGTCAGGAAGTTTAATGATGATACAATATCATTTTTTAATTTCCAGATCAAATCTAGTTTTTTTCATCTTCAGTTATGTCCTTTAAAATTTTATTTTCTGTGACCACCCCCCGCCCCCTCCCCCAAACAGAATCATGCGTTGCATTAAGTTTTCTTTCCTCTTTGGTACATTTCCTCAGCCCCCACCAAGTAATGTTAACATTTTGAAGAGTCGATTTATTTTGTAGGCTGTTCCTCAGTTTGGGTTTGTCTACATTTCCTCATAATGTTTTGTATTTTTGGCAAATGCTACCTCAGTGGTGGGCTTCCCTGGTAAAGAATCTGCCTGCAATGTGGGAGACCTGGGTCTGGGTTCGATCCCTGGACTGGGAAGGTCACCTGGAAAAGGGAACGGCTACCCACTCTAGTATTCTGGCCTGGAGAATTCCATGGACTGTATGGGGTCACAAAGAGTTGGACACGACTGAGTGACTTTCACTTTTTTTACATCAGTGATAGCGTGCTCAGTGCTTCATTTCTGGGAGCTCAAGATGTTCAACTTTACCATTACTGCTATTGCTGCTGCTAAGTCACTTAAGTCATGTCCGACTCTGTGCGACCCCATAGACGGCAGCCCACCAGGCTCCCTCGTCCCTGGGATTCTCCAGGCAAGAACACTGGAGTGGATTGCCATTTCCTTCTCCGATGCATGAAAGTGAAAAGCGAAAGTGAAGTCGCTCAGTCATGTCCGACTCTTAGTGACCCCATGAACTGCAGCCTACCAGGCTCCTCCATCCATGGGATTTTCCAGGCAAGAGTACTGGAGTGGGGTGCCATCACCGTTACTGCTGAGGCCAAATTTGGTCCCATGGTTATGTTGGTGTTCACTAGGTTTTCCTTCTGCGAAGAGAGTGTTTACTTCTTATAAATTGGGAGTTATTTGTGGTGAGATAGTTGAGAACCAGAAGTATCCTGCTTCTCATTAAATTTTTACCTGTCTTTAGTATCCAATAATAATTCTTCCTTGATTTGATTTTTACTATGACAGTTCCAAAGGGTAATTTTAAAAACTGCCATTATTCCCCCTACATTTATTGGCTTTCTACTGTAAGGAAAAGAGTTCCCTTCTTATTTTTTACTTGTTTTTTTTTTTTTTTTTAATCTGTAGAGACTCATGGATTCTTTCTTACTCCAGTTGATTAAAATACACTGAATCATTGTTTATTTTGGTACTCAAACCACCCTCAGATTTGACTTGTGTAAGCGCCTATAAGTAGGCTCTTATGTCCTTTTGACATGTCATTATTTTTTAAGAACTTCCTTACTTTTTGGTAAAAATAAATGTTTTAGGCTCATCTTGTATGACCTGTGCTAACTCTGAAATCAGCCATTTCTCCAAGGAGCTCTGGTTCTACTTATTCAGTGCTGGTGTCTCGATTAATTTTGGAGCATCACTCTATCTAGGCTCCTTAGTCAACAAAAGTACAATCTATAGCTACATCTCTGTCTGTATCTATTTATGTTTACAATTACACATAGAAAATGCAATGAGTTCAATGACCATTCAATACTACATGGTCCTTTCTAACTCCTCATTTCATAATTGTATCTTCCTTGTCCAATAGTGAAAAACTTGTTTCCCAACATTATCAATATTTTTATTCATTGCTCAATCTTACAATACAAGGAATGAAGAAATTGCTAACCAATACCATTGAGAGAAAAAAAATCTACTAAGTAGAATTTAAGAAATGTTTTCAGTTCTTTGTGTCTCTAGACTTAGAATTCATAGTCAGATTCTCTGTCCCAAAATGACTAGGATTAATTTTTCCCCCTTCAGTATAGATACATTATTCTTTCATGGATCACGCCTTTGGTGTTGTATCTGAACACCACACCCAAGGTCATCTAGGTTTTCTGCTATGCTCTGTGCTAGGAGTTTATAATTTTGTATTTTACTTTTATGTCTATGATCTATTTGGAGCTGATTTTGTGAAAGATGGAAGGTCTCTAATTTTTTTTTTTCTTTGCACTTGGATGTCCACTTGTTCTAGCACCATTTGTTGAAAAGACTAGCTTTGCTCCATTGTATGGCCTTCACTCCTTTGTCAAAGATCAGTTGACTACCATAGTTAATTAAGTCAATCCCCTATGTGAGAGCCTTTAATTGTTTCCAATATTTTGTAGTTACAAATATACTGCAATGAATAACTTAATTCACATGTATATGTGTCATGTGTTATATGTTAGTGTCTGACTAACAGTCAGTCAGTGTCTGTCTGTTTGCGACCCTCTGGATTGTGGCTTGCCAGGCTCCTCTGCCCATGGGATTATCCAGGCAAGAATACCAGAGTGGGTTGCCGTTCCATTCTCCAGGGGATCTTATGGACCCAGGGATTGAATCTGGGTCTCCTGAATGGCAGGCAGGTTCTTAACCACCTGAGCCACCAGGGGGGCCATTAGGGAATCCACGTATAATTTTGTTCAAAGTGTATCTTCTGTAAAAATTTCTAGAAGTTGGTAAGCATATATATGGCAGCTTTTTTTTTTTTTAATAGAAGTCCTATATTGGCACAACTTTAATTCCTAAATTGGTACATCAAAACCTGAATTTAGAGACATAGTTTTCCTCCATCAGAAAAGCAAAGATTTATTTTTTCTAAATCATAAAAAGCACATACTCATTGTAACACTATCCAAACTACATGCACATATATATACTATTTAACTACATATATAACTATTTTACATATAAACTATATTATAAATATATTAAAATCACACATAGTCACATCAACCAATGATTATAACAAACTCTATTAATTCATGACACCTGGACATAGCTTTCCTTTGAATGTAGTATTTGAACATGGCATTTGGGGAAATGTCAATCCACATTACTTTGGTTCAGAGTCAGATTTTTTTCTTCAGGGGAATTTCAAAGCTTTCAGGTAAATACTTATGTTTTAAGGATTTTAAATCTTTCTACAGAAAGTTTAACTTATTAGAGTAAGTCAGGAAATGGCTACTTTGTATTTCAATAAATGCCTTGACATTTTACAAATTGATACCCACAATGTGTAGCTGAGAATTAATGGAGCCTTAGGCGGAGAAGGCAATGGCACTCCACTACAGTACTCTTGCCTGTAAAATCCATGGTTGGAGGAGCCTGGTAGGCTGCAGTCCATGGGGTCGCTAAGAGTCGGACACGACTGAGCGACTTCACTTCCACTTTTCACTTTCACTTTTCACGTTCATGCACTGGAGAAGGAAGTGGCAACCCATTCCAGTGTTCTTGCCTGGAGAATTCCAGGGATGTGGAAGCCTGGTGGTCTGCCGTCTATGGAATCGCACAGAGTCGGACAAGACTGAGGCGACTTAGCAGCAGCAGCAGGAGGCGGGTATAATCATGATTCATGTTAGTATTCATGACCAATCATCACTCCAAGTCTTTCAGTTATTTTTTGACTTTTGCACAATAGAGCTATATCATCTCCCAGGTGATGCAATTGTCTTTCCTTTTTATTCTGCTGACATGGAAACGTGAACAACTCAATTTTTGACAAGTCCTTTGTATATAATTGATAACTTAATAGTACAGAATTGCTTGCTTTTAAATAGAGGAACCTCATATTACTGCTATTTTAAATTGTATGTATTTTGGTAGACAGGTATATAAGAGGGACCTTTTTGTGAGTTCCAATGTTACTGAATCAAGGATTGCAATAAATTCTTGTTTGCAGAAGAGAACATTCTAACTCAAGTGGGGTCAGCTAAGGTCTTGGGAGCAGACTTGGAAAGAAGGGAAATTTTAAAGTTTGGCTTATTTTCCAGATTTAGTTAGGATTCTGGAAATTTATTTTCTCAATGCCTTTCTCTCTTTCTCTTTATTTTTCTTTCTTTCTTTCTCCCTTCCTCTCTCTCTCTTTCTTTCCTTCTTTGTAACCTCTCAGGGTTTTTAGTGACACAGTTTGAATTAAGGGAGCTCAGGGTCTATTCTTCCATAAAGCATCAGAAACAAGTGAGTTTTCTGGGCAAGTAGAAACAGAGGAGTGGAGATAAACAGGATGAGGTGGTACACCTATGTATGTGCCAAGAATTCATCTTTAGCTATTAATTTAGCTAGAGTTTAGTATAAGAATATCCAGTGTTTGATCATTTAGAATAAATACACGAAGTTTCTAGCAGCCTATGTTTACACTTACAGATTTGACTGATCTTGATTTCATAAATCCCATCTGGTTTTGGCACTTGAGGTTATTTCCCAACTACATATGGGTTCCTTTAAAATCTTCTTGCCCTAGGGAAATCTCTTTCCTTCCTCCACCTCCATCCCCACCCCTGCATCACCACGACTCTACCACCACGGCTTGTCATCTGTTTACTTTGAGAGGGCTGGGCCTGGGAATGGAGACAGGACATAAACTGAAACAGTTTTCAAAAACACAAACAAGGCTGTTAGAAGAAACTACTTCCTTTTTACACAGGACTCTTGGCAGACCACAATCACTCCCTCAATCAGTGGACTCACGCTCGCACAAACTTCCAGACAGGAACAAACCTCAGCCTTCCAATGACAGAAGATTCATGTAATTCTGAATTGTCCCAAATCCACATTATAAACATAGCTGAATAACAACTAGTAAATTACCACACCAGACTTAGACTTAGGTTGGTTCAGTTATTCTAAGATACTATGTTTCTCAATGTGTAAAATTAAAGATGTATAGGTGTAGAAGAAATCTAAAGAGGCCAGCTAGTCCATCTTACATGGCTCACTCCACTAAAGAATGTGTGTGCTTTGCTTGAATCATGTCTGACTTTTTGTGACCCCATGGACTGTAGCCCACCAGGCTCCTCTGTCCATGGGGTTCTCCAGGCAAGAATCCTGGAGTGGGTAGCCATTACCTTCTCCAGGGATTGAACCTGAGTCTCCTGCATTGCAGGCAGATTCCTTATTGTCTGAACCACCAGGGACCCGATAAAAAATAATGTTCTGTATCTCTAAGGAATAAACAAAGACCTTAAACAATTTTTCCTACTTCTAAAATTAAGATATTTTGCCTAATGATTTGCAGTGTCTTCTCTAGTTAATGTGTTATTGCAAAGTTTGTTTATAATAGTCTTCCAAGGAATAACCTCTTCTCCGTTGTGTTATGAGGTGGTATCGAGTTGATAACAGACTATGCATTCCTAATTTACAGACATCAAGGTTTAAATTTTGGTTTCCCAGCTGTGTGACCTGGAGCAGCTTTCTTAAACCTACAACTTTCTTAAACTAAGAAAAGCTTTCTTAGTTTTCTCTTCTGTAAAAAGTGAGCTTTTAGTACCTACCTCATAGTCCTTG
The DNA here is from genome assembly GCA_006410635.1 of Cephalophus harveyi. NCBI lineage: Eukaryota > Metazoa > Chordata > Mammalia > Artiodactyla > Bovidae > Cephalophus > Cephalophus harveyi. The sequence continues at coordinate 51,172 of SJYT01030292.1, forward strand.
TAGGGGTTTAATATGTTTCCAGATCCAGAATACATGCAACGGAGGCTCTACCATGGTAGCATCGTCCTCTCTCAATTGCACAGAAAACACTCTTTTTGAATGAACCAGGCAATTGCTTCTGCTTCACTTAGGCTTAGGTACAATTTCAATGACTCAAATTTGTGAATTGGTGTCCAGGTTGATCTTTGCCCTGGGATTTGGAGGGCTGACTCTTATATTTCCTGCCAGAATGAGTTAGTCACATTCAGAGCATCTCCATCATGGTTTGTGGTTGCCCTGATCTTTAAATTTGGTCTGCCTCTATTACAGTCCTTATTCGCTGGTTAGGCCCAAGAATATTTTTATAAGTTATGGCCACATTAGCAATTTAAGGGCAAAAGAAAAGGAAGATGGCACAGTTAATCCTGTTACTCTTGGATACAAAGAAAACCGGAAATATTGTCCACAGTGACTCCAGTCAACTGACTTTGGCAATAGATTCATATACTACCTCCTGATCTGTCTGGATCTCATCTCAGAAAATGGGCTTATTCTGATGATTTCATCATCAATTATCCCTTCAGATTGTGACTTCATGCTCTTATAGCATATAAGAGTTTTCCACAAATTAAGAACAAAAATTTGGAATCAAACCTTTATTCAATGACTTTGATACTAAATGTCTGCCTCTCTTGTTGTCCCTTGATTCTGGAAACAGCTACTTTTTCCTAGTCATTAAACCACATGTCTTGCCTATTTCGGGTCTTCTCATCAAACCCATTTATTCAACTAATGTTTATTGAGCTTCTGCTAGGTTCCATACATTGTTCTACGGCTTTGGATAATCAGTGAACAAAATTGACAAATTCCTACTCTTGAGAAGCTTATAGAGAGAAAGAAAAACAATAAAAAAAATAGATACAACAAATAAGAAAATTAAATTATATGTTAGATAAATGCTATAGATTAAAAAAAAAAAAAAGCAGAATAAAAAAGAACCAGGACAATGTGTTGTGAAAATGTGGAGGATAGTTTGCTAAAACTAATAAATAGGGTGGTTAGGGTAAGCCTCCTTGAGAAAGTGAGATCTGATAGAGACTTGGAGGAGATGAGGTATTAGGCAGGCAGATAGATGGGGGAAGCTGTGAAGTCATGTGCTTGGTGTGTTCAAGGAGCAGTAGGTAACACAACATTGTAAAGCAACTATACTCCAATAATTTTTTTTTTCAATTAATAATGGGAAGCCAGCATGACTATTAAGAAAAGTTTCTTGTCCCCTCAGGCCTCTCAAACTGTTTTCTGAGATACACAAAAGAATAAAAAACTAGATAAAGGAGATTTTTTTAAAAGTTGCAGCCAATTCAAGAAAGTGATCAAAATTTTTTTCTTGTGGTTTTTTAAAATAATCTGAGTTATTCTGTCTCAGAACAAAACCTTCTTGTAAGCAGAGACAATAATGAATGGGGTCTATCAAGTTCCAGTTAGTAGTAACAAGTCTGTGAGCCAAAACCTCAAGTATAACCTGCATATTACCACTTATTCATATTACAGTATTGTCCTGTGCTATACTGAGTTGCTCAGTGGTGTCTGATTCACTGCGACCCCATGGACAGTAGCCCGCCAGGCTCCTTTGTCCATGAAATTCTTCCAGGCAAGAATACTGCAGTGGATTGCCATTTCCTCTTCCAGGGGATCCTCCCAACCCAGGAAGATGTAGGTCTCCTACATTGGCAGGCAGTTCTTTACCACTAACACCATCTGGGAAGCCCATCTGGGTATTAGGATAAGCCAAAGGAAATTGCCATTCTTTTAACTCAAAGATTGCTAAACATTGACAGTTTTATATGCTTTAACCCACACCCCTTTTTGGTAACACTGAAATAACATGAAGTGTTTCATTTTTGGCTAAAAAGCAAGATGAATAGATATTAATAACAAAAAAACCCATGAAATATACTGATTTTCAGAGATATAATTTGATATTATCATGTAGTTATCATTTGTCATGGAGTTTTAATTGTTTAATTTATGAAACATTTTTAAATTCATAAGTGTATGTTCCAAACACTTTCACATATCTTCTCATGTAATTTTAAACAGTTATGCTTACTCCCAGTTCACATATAACAAGCCTGATGGGAGCAAATGTTGAATTGTTTCCTCAAGACCACAATTTACTAGAATGCTGAGCCAGACTGGACTCTGTGTTTTTTGATTCTAAGCACAGTGTTCATTCTGTTTACCATTATTACAATCTTTTGCTATCAATTAATCAAGAAATTGAAAGATATAAAAATTTAAAGACCCACGTCTTACTTTTAAGGAGTTGATAATCCAGCCAGGACAATGTTTTCTAAAGTGACTTCTGTGGAATCCTAATCTGCAAGTGTGATAGTTAGTTTTATGCACTGGCTTTCCTGAGTCTATTCTGGGTATTTCTGTAAAAGTGTTTTTGACCCATTTAAATCAATGGACTTGGAGAAAAGCAGACTACTCTTTATAATGTGGTGGGCCTCATCCAATCAGTTGATGGACTGTATAGTACAAAAGTTCGATATCCTCAAGCAAGAGGGAGTTTAGAAGACTGCCTTAAGACTTCATCCACAATATCAGCTCTTCAGACTTGAACTGTATATTGGTTCTTCCACAGGTGTTGGCTCATTCTGCAGATTTTAGACTTGTCAGCCTCTATAATTGTGTGACCCGATTCCTTAAAATCAATAAATCTTATTATATATGTTTCATATATATTATAGATATTTTTATATCTCATTAGTTCTATTTCTCTAGAGAAAACTAATAGACCTGGGAAGCTCCATTATAACATGGTCTATATGTTTAGAAAGCACTAAACGCTGCTATGTCCATTGGAAATACAAACAGTTCACATTAGTACACCAAAGCTCCAAGGATTTGTTTTATTTAAAATAAAAACTTTAACTGTAATTAAAATAAAAAGTACCAGCAGCCTATGCACATAGTTCTAGTGTTTTAAAGAACACACTTTGGTAAATGTGGAACAACAAAGACAATTAGTATTAACTGGTACTACATGGAAAGACCTGCCAAGTGCTTTAGGAAAAGAACAGGGAAGAAAAAGTCATTAAAGGTGGACTCTTGTATCATATTGTGAGAACTCTGTGTGCTTCATTTTTATTGATAACATGGGATAATTTAATGCCTGTTGTAAGGATTAAATGATATAACACATTAAATATGCTTAGAAAAGTGATTATTTTATAGGTTGACATTTGCTCTGAAAATTATAGCAAGCCTATGGATCCTAATGTGAAAGAATTTAGTCTTAAAAATGAGACTGTAAGAAAAAATGCATTTTAATGACCATGAAAAACAATTGCAAATTTTGAAACATAATTCTTTTAACCACTATAGATGGTAGTATTAAACACATTATTAAGATTCAGTTACATTGTCAACTAGAGTGTTGGTGAAAACTGGCTAAAGGATCTTTGCTCTGTTCTGATAGATCTTAACTTCAAAACATCTATTGGCATCGTCTTTAAAGCAATTTTAGTGTATATATTTATCACAATGATTTACTTATATGCTTCTTAGCAATTTAAGAAAATGAATCTTACTCATCTTTGTACCAGTAACAACCAATGTGTTTGATTGCTAAGGGCTCAATCAATGCTAAGTTAAACTTCTCTGGCCCTTTTAAGCTTGTGCTAGAAAAATACTAAGAGCTTTGGCTACACTAAACTATGCTTAGACTTGAGAAGTAGGGTGTAATAATATGATTTGTCCTGCCGTATATTTGAATCTGAGAGAGAACAAATTTTGCTCACTTTTAATCTTTTCTGTAGCTTCCCAGCTAACCTGTAAAGTGTCTGTAGTTTACAAGACACATGGACAGTAGACTAAAAAAATTTAACTCACAACTAACTATGCTATATTCAGGTGTGCAGATGAGTCATCATATGCTGGCTGATAAGGAAAAAATAATTAACCCAAAGTCTAATCCTGTTTAAAGCCTGTGTGCTCAGTAGTGTCCAGCTCTTTGCAGTCCCATGGACTGTAATCTGCCAGGCTTCTCTGTCTATGAAATTTTCCAGACAAAAATACTGGAGTAGGTAGCCTTTTCCTACTCCAGGGGATCTTCCTACCCAGAGATCGAACCTATGTCCCTTGTGTCTCCTGCATTGGCAGGCAGATTCTTCACCACTAGGCCCACCTGGGAAACCCAGTGTTCAGACACTCTAGGATGAAAATATTTAGCTATCATATAGCATCTTCCCTCTTTTTCTCTCTTGGTTGATGTCCAGATTTAAAAGAAGAAGTGGAGTTTGTGACCTTGTGGGAAGAGATTTCTGACCTCCTATTTCTGTAAGAGTGTGCTGGCTGGCAACTTCTGGCCTTGGCAGTAAATTCCTTTCTGCCTTTCATGAAACTGACCTATCGGTCTCCAAACTGGAAATCTACCAGTGGTGAACTCAAGGTCCATTAATTTGGCTTAGACATCTCAGCCTCTGAGTCTCTCACCACATCCTCCTTCTATCTGGCTGGCCCTGAAATTGTCTTCTACCCCATTGTGGGATTTCCTCTCCCACATGGTTGGCCCTGAGGGGTTCCATCTGCCTACCACTCTGCTCAGTGTCTATACTGAGCCCTACATTTGCTCAGGAAAGCTTCCTCCCCAAGTTCAAAATGCAAGACCATGCCTTTACCCATGTTATTTCCTCATGAACCTAATATGTTTTGGACTGTCAGAGATATAAAAACTGATACTTCTTCTCCTTCTACTCTTTCTTTTTCTCCTCCTTTCTGCATTCCACTGAGACCAAGAAGGAGCATCTTCTCTCCTTTTGAAACTTCCCCAGTGAAAACTCTATGTTTTGGCAGTCAAGCCAATCCCTGAATATGTTAAAGGAGAGATCAAGGAATTTAGATAATTGTTTCCTCAAATAATAACCTGTAGTAAAAGTCTAGTTGTCTTTGTGCAAAGTCCTATATTTGAACATCAAAACACCAGTCTTTCTTTTGGTATTTGATAAAAGAATGCAAGACATTAATTTCTCCACTTCATCTGCATCCACATTTGGGCAGATCAAGGTCATGGCTTGTGCTCAGAATAAGCAAAAGAGAAAAATCACATTAATGCTTGTTAAAAAAAAATTGGGGGGGGGGATTAAAGATATTTCTTGCTAAACGAGTTGTATGGGGGAGGTAGTTACTACTTTAAAATGATGCACATAGCACTTAGGGACATAAAAGATACTGTAAATGAGAGAAGTAAATGTTAAATATTCCTTGAATATATTGTACCTTTTAGGAAGACTTTAAAATCCTTTTCACCTTTTTTACACACAAAAAACTAATTTTGAAATAATTATAGACTCACAAGAAGTTCAAAAAATAGTACAGGAGTCCAGTACATTCTTTACCCAACTTCCCCCAGTGGTAACATCTTATACGACTAGGAAATGCCATTGTATGATGCTGTTAACTAGCCCACTGATCTTATTCAGATTTCACCAGTTCCCACATGCACTCATAAAACATTACTTCACCCGGGTTCGATCCCTGGGTCGGGAAGATCCCCTGGAGAAGGAAATGGCAATCCACTCCAGTATTCTTGCCTGGAGAATCCCATGGACGGAGAAGCCTAGTAGGTTACAGTCCACGGGGTCGCAAAGAGTCGGACACGACTGAGCGACTTCACCTCATTCTTCTATTTAACCCCGAGAGAAGGTGCAGATGAAGCAAGTGAGGTTCAGAGAATTTAGACTGCTGCCTTCGGTCCAGGGTGATGTCCCCTCGGAAGAGCATATGGTAGCCAACAGGATGAAACCAACTGGCTTTAAGGGCCCTGCCTGGAAATGTTTTCCTTCTGGAATCTGAACTAGTCCAATCAGAGATTTGCTAAATTCACCTGAAATCTTTGTGCCCTTTTTGAATTGTATGTATTCCTAAGAGATTAGCTCACTCAATTTTTTATTTTTTTCTAATATCTCAAGAAATGATAGATGATTGAGATGTGGGTAAAGTTTGGAGGATAAGATGTTGATGATAACAGGGATGGGGGGGAGGACAAGCAAAGGGAGAGTTGGAGGCTATCCAGGGCTAAGATGCTCTCCTCCTTCATAGATATGTTACAGGAAAGTTGTATTCATTAGGTATGTCTGGAGTAACCATGGACTGTGGCCACCACAGACAGGGTGGGTAACACAGATTTTGAGACTCAGCAGCAAATGATAAAGTCAGCTATTAAAACCTAAAACTGTAATTGTCTTTATTTGAAAATAAGAATAACTTACATAACATGTGAGCATGAAACTTGAAACCACCCAAAACAGCAAGGATGAAAGTGGAAGAATTACAAGCTTATGTTTCAAAAAGCAATTAGGGAAAAACAGCACAGCGTACCATAAGGCTGGAAACCAGTGGTCTGGAGGCTTTAGTATTGCCAGCAAGTAGAAAAAGTTTCCATAGAATTTCATTAACCAAGTAGAGTCAGAGTGACTCAAGACGTGTCTGGAGTTTAGAGTTCTTTGATGGAAACTTCGTAGGCTGCGTTTTCCTCTTTCCCCACTCTGACTTTACAAGCCAGAGCCCACATACTTGGAAACAGTAACTGGGCGACTACTAAATGGTTGCTGAGTGATGGTGTAAACAGTTGGAAAAAGTTTGAATTTGGATTTATGACAGCTATCAAGGTATGTCGGCCTAACTTCATGTTATATATAGCCTATACACTAATAGGACACGTGAATGTCAAAGGAAAGTCAAAGTCTGCTGTGTGTTTCCAATTAAAAATGCATCTTGATTAGCCAAGTGTGTTATACAAGTATAGACGAAAAACTTTTTTAGGTTTCTAAAAAAGTTTTCGTACAAAACACTTCACATTGGGAGACTTCATGTGTTCTTAGAAACCACTGAAATGTGCTTTCTGAGAGGGTACACAGAAGGCTCCCACGTAGAGGGAACTTAAGTCAAGGGGCCCCAGTCTGTCACCAAGGGCTCCAGGGTTGGCTGGCTCTTTCTTGTCAGAAGCCAAAGCTTGGGACAAGGACAGGCTGAGAGCAGAATTGAATTTCATATTGTATATTTATTCATGTATGTTTATGAATATACACAGATTTTGTATATTTATCCATCTGGTAGAAATATTCTCTTAGATACAAAATTTCACTAGCTTCACCACCACTACACAGACATACCTGTTTATTGGGTGAATATTTTGATAAACTGCCTGAAATGGAACATAAAACACTCACAAACTGGACTTAACTGGTGCTAAGTAGTTATTGCTCTGTTTTTTTTATTGCAGTGGGAAGGGCTATTGATGGTGGAGGGTATTGTTTGGAACAACCCAAAAGCTGGATTTAAGACAGTAGAGTGGATTTTTTTGATTGACAGACAACCAAAGGGAGTGTTGGGGGCAAACAGTGAAGATGAAATTTTGCCAAGTTTTTTTGATGATATGTGATGTAATTTCCTTTCTTCATTTCCCCTAGAAATCTTCAGTAAAATTGACATTACTTATGATTGAAATTTAGTGTTGAATTTTTTGGAGAATGCAGTAAAGAGTTGAGTTTAGTTTCAGAGTACGCCCAGGGTGAGAACAGAAGCCACCACGGAATTTGAGGAATATCTGGGTTACTTAGACTTTCTTTCAGGCAGTGATTCATCTCTTACTTGAAAATGTTATTATGACTATTAGGTTATCTGCTATTAATACTTTTCCTTCAACTTAGAATGTTGAAGCAAAGAAGGACTACTTTCTTAGGTGAGAAAGTATATTCTTTCATATATGCTTTATGAATTTAAACACTTGCTAAACTCTGAGTGGAGAATTAGGAGCCATTTTGCAAATGGGTATTTTGGACTATCCAGTTAACGGGGAAGCTTCAGGCGTAAAGCTGCTGCTGCTGCTAAGTCATTTCAGTCATGTCCGACTCTGTGCAACCCCAGTGTAAAGAGAGATGAATTAATAAACACTTTCACTGAATTTAAAATATTATCTTAAAAACTAAAAATGACTTTAATTTTACTTGTTATAAATCTATAAATGCTAACTGTAAACAAAGAAATACAGACAAGGAAAAGAAATAATGCATGATACTGCTATATTTAGAAAAGATAACCAACAAGAACCTATGTATAGCACAGGGAACTCTGCTCAGCGTTATGTGGCAGCCTGGATGGGAGGGAAGTTTGGGGGAGAATGGATCCACATATATGTATGGCTGAGTCCCTTTGCTGTTCACCCGAAACGATCACAACACTGTTAATCAGCTATACTCCGATACGAAATAAATAAGGTAGAAGAGATGATACATGCAGTTTTACCAAGCAGAGCAAACGGCTGCTGATATCTGGTTGCATATCCTTCTAGCGCTGCTTGTATTAGGCTCTATTCTGTGTATTGATTATTTGTCTCCTATTGTATGTGAGCTGAGGGCTCTACAGACAATGTTTTATTACTTCTCTTTCTATACTATGAAATAAATGTGATTTTACACAAGTGGAAACATTTGGCTCTTCTAAGGGGTAGAAAGCAACCCCTTTGGAAGTTTTCCGAAGAGCAGTCTAATTACTTATGGCCTCTGGCACCTTAAATAGGCAAGCTTACTGGTCACTGTGTTGCAGCGCTTTTACCATAACCCTTGCTGCCCAGAAAATGGCCTCAGTCAGAGAATTCCACTAGGAGACTTCAGGAATACAAAGAAATTCAGACAAAACCGAACCTCACAATTCACTGAGAATTCAGCAGTATTCAACATACAAAGAATTCTCTCTTTGTTATTGGGACTGTAATATATAATAATATCTTCATTCAGTTCAGTCGCTCAGTCGTGTCCAACTCTTTGTGACCCCATGAACTGTAGCATGCCAGGCCTCCCTGTCCATTACCAACTCCCAGAGTCCACCCAAATCCATGGCCATTGAGTCGGTGATACCATCCAACCATCTCATCCTCTGTCATCCCCTTCTCCTCCTGCCCTCAATCTTTCCCAGCATCAGGGTCTTTTCAAATGAGTCAGCTCTTTGGATCAGGTGGTCAAAGTATTGGAGTTTCAGGTTCAACATCAGTCCTACCAATGAATGCCCAGGACTGATTTCCTTTAGGATGGACTGGTTGGATCTCCTTGCAGTCCAAGGGACTCTCAGGAGTCTTCTCCAACACCACAGTTCAAAAGCATCAATTCTTCGGTGCTCAGCTTTCTTTATAGTCCAACTCTCACATCCATGCATGACCACTGGAAAAACCATAGCCTTGACTAGGTGGACCTTTGTTGGCAAAGTAATGTCTCTGCCTTTCAATATGCTGTCTAGGTTGGTCATAACTTTCCTTCCAAGGAGTCAGTGTCTTTTAATTTCATGGCTGCAATCACCATCTGCAGTGATTTTGGAGCAAAAAAAAAAAAAAAAAAGTCTGACACTGTTTCTACTGTTTCCCCATCTATTTCCCATGAAGTGATGGGACCAGATGCCATGATCTTAGTTTTCTGAATGTTGAGTTTTAAGCCAACTTTTTCACTCTCCTCTTTCACTTTCATCAAGAGGCTCTGTAATTCTTCTTCACTTTCTGCCATAAGAGTGGTGTCATCTGCATATCTGAGGTTATTGATATTTCTCCCAGCAATCTTGATTCCAGCTTGTGCTCCCTCCAGCCCAGCGTTTCTCATGATGTATTCTGCATATAAGTTAAATAAGCAGGGTGACAATATACAGCCTTGACATACTCCTTTTCCTATTTGGAACCAGTCTGTCATTCCATGTCCAGTTCTAACTGTTGCTTCTTGACTTGCATACAGGTTTCTCAAGAGGCAGGTCAGGTGGTCTGATATTCCCATCTCTTTCAGAATTTTCCACAGTTTATCGTGATCCACATAGTGAAAGGCTTTGGCATAGTCAATAAAGCAGAAATAGATGTTTTTCTGGAACTCTCTTGATTTTTTGATGATCCAATGAATGTTGGCCATTTGATCTCTGGATCCTCTGCCTTTTCTAAAATCAGCCTGAACATCTGGAAGTTCACGGTTTACATATTGCTGAAGCCTGGCTTGGAGAATTTTAAGCATTACTTTACTTGCGTGTGAGATGAGTGCAATTGTGCGGTAATTTGAGCATTCTTTGGCATTGCCTTTCTTTGGGATTGGAATGAAAACTGACCATTTCCAGTCCTGTGGTCACTGCTGAGTTTTCCACATTTGCTGGCATATTGAGTGCAGCACTTTCACAGCATCATCTTTTAGTATTTGAAATAGCTCAACTAGAATTCCATCACCTCCACTAGCTTTGTTTGTAGTGATGCTTCTTAAGGCCCACTTGATTTCACATTCCAGGATGTCTGGCTCTAGGTGAGTGATCACACCATCATGATTATCTTGGTCATGAAGATCTTTTTCGTACAGTTCTTTTCTGTATTCTTGCCACCTCTTCTTAATATCTTCTGCTTCTGTTAGGTCCCTACCATTTCTGTCCTTTATTGAGCCCATCTTTGCATGAAATGTTCCCTTGGTGTCTCTAATTTTCTTGAAGAGATCTCTAGTCTTTCCCATTCTCTTGTTTTCCTCTATTTCTTTTCACTGATCACTGAGGAAGGCTTTCTTATCTCTCCTTGCCTCATACTTGATTCATTTTCAAATATGAAAGTGTTAGAATTTCCAAAGGAGGAGCTTAGCCATCCCAAATACTCAGGTCGGTGTGTTTGAATCTTGTATATGTTTTGAGATATTTGTTAAAACAGCATTGCCAAAATCAATGCAATCGTTATGGCTGAGATAGTTATGGTTAAGAAATGAATATAGCGACAACTTGATGATGGGAAAATATCTCATGCTACAAAAAGCATATGACACTTTTTAGCTTTAGCAAGCAATGCATTCTTTTACTATGTTTAAATTTCATAACAGTCTGTACGTTGGGGAAACATGAAAACTTTTTTCCAAATGAAATTGTTAAAGCAAACTCTATGAAATATGAGTCACCTGCCAGACTTCCAAGAAACTAACAATCCTGGGTTTCTGTACATGTGGTGATTCACGCTTCCAGGATGTGAATCTTCAAGCAGATGTTCTAGAAGGTGGGCGGCAAAGAAGAGAAGCTAAGAGCAAGAATAACAATTGAAGAGTAGAATGGGTCTTATTTTACACATAAGGATTTCTCCTCTGAATGTATAGTCTTAGTATTTTCACCCATTTTTAAAATCTTTTGCTTTTTTTCATTTTTGCTCTATGATCTGTGGTAATTTACTTTGAGATGGAGGTTATCAAAAAGCAATGGGATCACTGAGGGGCTGAATCTTTTTATGTAGATATTTTTTTTTTTTTTTCAAGTGCCTGGAAGTTTGCCTTTAAGAAGCACTATTTAAAACCATTTAACCATACCTGAAGGGCTTCCCTGGTGGCTCAGATAGTTAAGAATCTGCCTGCAATGCAGGAGACCTGGATTTGATCCCTGGGTCAGGAAGATCCCCTGCAGAAGAAGGGAATGGCTACCCACTCCAGTATTATGGCCTGGAGAATTCCATGGACAGAGAAGCCTGGCGGACTACAGTCCATGGGGTGGCAAAGAGAATCGGACATGACTGAGCAACTAACACACACAACCATACTTGAAGCATTTCTTTATAAAATGCACATGGGACACAGAATTCTATGGATAGGGAAGTTTGGCGTGCTGCAGTCCACGGGGTTGCAAAGAGTTGGACACGACTGAGTGAATGAACAAAACCAAAATTGGATATAAAGATCTGGAACTCAAGAAGAGAACTCTGGGTTCCTGAGTTGTGAGTCATCAGCCCATTGTTTTCAGTTTTATCTGTGGAAATGATCACGCATTAGAGTGATAGAGGGATCAGAATGTTTAAGAGGAAGAGGAGCAGAGAGGAAGACATGCAATAGAATGTGGAGAATCAAAGAAAAGGGAACTTTAGAGAGAAAAGATGTGACTTCTTTTAGGCAATAAGAAGGACAAGCTAACCAGACAACATCATTGCTAAGTAACGCCTAGATGCGTTGAATAAGTTACAACAAACATGCTTTGTTTTAGTCTGTTTTTGGTTTTTTTTTTGGCCATGCTGTGAAGCTTGCAGGTTCTTAGTTCTTTGACCAGTGTTTGGACTTTGGCTCTCAGCAGTGAAAGCGTGGAATCCTAGCCACTGAATTGCCAGGAAATTCCCTAAACATTCTTTAAATATGTAGCCAAACTTGCAAAAATTAAGAGATGTATCCCTAGGGCCCAAATATAAGAGACAACTCAACACCCAAATGGTGAGGGTGTGAGCTGGTGCTGCAGCAGCCCTGGGGCAGTTTACCCATCTTAGGGTAAGGGGCTTAGCTTTCCTGAAGGAGCAGGAGATGAGATCTTATAATTAAAAATTTTTTAAATGACATAGATATTCATAAAAAGGCAAGTATAAACAAATAGTAATGTGTGTATAATACAACAGTATCCTACTAAAATGCAGTTACAGTGAGCTATGACTACACAGATCAGCACAGAAAAATCTCAAAAGCAATGCTGAAAGAACAAAGAATGCTTCAGAATAATACTCCAGAATTCCATTTAAAGGATATTTAAGCATACAAAAGATTAAAGAGCATTGATATATATATATATATATAAAAGTAATAAAAGCAGTAACCACATTTGATATAGTCCATGTTAGTGGTTACTTCTAGTGAGGGAGAGAGAAAGGGTCAAGGAGAGATATGTGAGAGCTTCCATGATATTTTTAGTGTTGTGTTCTTTAATAAAGTGAAAAAAAAATAAGGTAAAGTTGTTAAGATTTGTCAAAGCTAGGTGGTTAGGATATGGGGCCTGGTGTATGCTTGAAATATCTTAATATAATGTGTTAGTGAATAAGCGAAAAAATTGAGATATCATCTGTAAGCTGGAGAAGCCAGAGGGAATGAAAAGGATCTGAGTGCAGGTGTGTGCATGTATGCACATGCGCTTCTATGTGTGTGCGTGTTTCTGCTGAGACTGAGGGTGTTCTGGTAAGTTATGCAGAAGGCATCAAGCGGGTTCACTTACATAGGTGAATATACATACAGATGAATGAAAGGTGGCCTTAGCTTTCGCTGTCGACTACAGAGAGAAAAGAAGCCAGAAGATATGTGATACGGTGAAATTTAAGAATAGATCTGAGTGGCAGAGACCAAATAGATAGATAGACAGACACGTAGGGAGGCAGGTTTTGAGTTTCAAAGCTGAGTTCACCAGACGGTTGAATTCAAAATACATTAAATATCGTGGTATGAGCCTGTGTTTGTGTGGGTCTAAATATTTATCTATCTGTACAGCAATCTGTAACTTTTAACATAGCAGCACACTCCCTCACATCTTCCTTAGACTCAGTGTCTGCTGCCAGTGTCTGGGGGCACATGGCTAGGGTGGAGGAGGAAAGCAGAAGCCACGCACTATGCCCTGCCCCTGCTGTTTATCTGGCTAAGTACCCACAAAAAGCCACTTAGCCTTCCTAAGCCTCAGCACCTTCCTAAGCGGTTGTCTTGGGACTGTGAAGGGTGAGAGTGTTAGTCGCTTAGTCACATCTGACTCTTTGCGACTCCATGGACTGTAGCCCACCAGGCTCCTCTGTTCATGGGATTCTCCAGGCAAGAATACTGGAGTATTTCCTCCTCCAAGGGTTCTTCCCAACTCAGGGATCAAACCTGTGTCTCCTGAGTCTCTTGCACTGGCAGGCGGATTCTTTACCACCGAGCCACCTGGGAAGTCTATTCAACTTATATGAAGGACAGTAAAATAAGAGAAATTTTAATTTTTATATGAAATGATCTATTGCTAAATTAAAAGCAAGTTACAAAACCATGTGCAGAATTTGACTGATTTTTCTTAAAAAGTTAACTTATATATGTCTATATGAATAGAAAAGACTTGGAAGAATCAGCACAAAATTATTAATGATAATTATCTCTGGATAATGGTATTTTGAGTGACTTTTCTTATTTTCTTTTTGTTGACCTATATATCTAAAGTTTCTTCAGTTATCATGAATAGAATGCATAAAGACAGAAAAGGATAAAAAATACTTCAAAGAGGCATTTTATCACTTTGATTAGCTTATATCATCAAATTATTTGGGGGAAAACATTTCCATGCATTCCATGAGGGCTATAGGGGAAGAAAAGCTTTATTCTATCATCCTAGGGTCTGTGGACTGAAACTGGTAAAAGACAGAGTCACAGGAGAAAAGCAGAAAATTTTTATTTAATATTTTTATGTGTTCATGAGTGTCTTCAAAAGGAAAATGACAGGGACTTCGCTGGCAGTCCAGCAGTTGAGTCTGCACTTCTACAGCAGGGGCTGCAGGTTTAATCCTTGATCAGGGAAGAAAAATGTTTCATGCTTTGGGGTGTGGCCAAATAAATAAATAAATAATGATAAATTGTGGGAATGTGATAAGACAAAGGGATTTGGGGGAGGGCATCAAATTGTGAGACTGCTAGAAAATACGGAAGTGAAGGTGTTATTCACACAGTTGGGCCTGACTCTTTGTGACCCTATGGACTGTAGCCCACTAGGCATTTCTGTCCATAGGATTCTCCAGGCAATAATCCTGGAGTAAAGTTGCCATTTCCTTCTCCAGGGTATCTTCCCAACCCAGAGGTCATACCTGGGTCTCTTGCACTGCAGGCAGATTCTTTGCTGTCTGAGCCACCAAGGAAGCCTGTAATAGAAAATATATGGGGGAGCTAATGGAAGCTAAAGGTTAATTCAGTAGGTTTGGTTGATATACCAGTCTCTGATGACGAGCCTGTTCTCTTCCTGGTGCAGGATGGGCACCTCCATCATGGGAAATTTTATGCTGTGCTTTTAGACAGAAAGAAAAAATCAGAGGGCCTCATCTGTACTTGCTGCTTCTCAAGTACTTTCAACTCAAAATCATCAGTATGTCAAAGAGGCATACCTTGAGGTGGCATATTCTGAACCCCTTCAGGGTCGTCATTGGCCTTAGGAAGGCCATATTTTTCCCCTGATGCGACTATTGAGGGCCACATGCCTGTGGGTTATGTGAAGGCTGATGGGGAAAACAGAAGAGCCAAGAAATGGTACAATGGACACATACTTCTCCCTACCTCCCTCTCATTCCTCCCTACAGTATTCTCAATGGGAAAGCTGATCTCTATTGCACAAGGTCAAAAGTGCTTTACCATCCAAGGTCTCAGGGGGGGAAAAGGAGAGAACAATCTTTATCTCAACCTGTAATCAACGGTGAGCTCTCCAAGCCACAATGCCTCCCTTTTGCTAAGCTAATTATCTTGGTTGAAAGAGTATCTTTGAGCTACTCCCAATGGACAGGTCTCACTGATGAGGAGCGGATTTGGAAACTTGGCTAACAACTCCCAAGGGGACTGCAAACAGGTCTCCTAAGGCTGTTCACAGGCTTTTTCTGGCAGATTTCCAAAGCCTAGAAACCTAAAAAAGTAAAAATAAAAATGAAAAGAAGAAGACTTGATTCTTTTTCTTGGGGCTTAGGCAGCCATCCTGGAACTCTTCTCCCCAGCCAAGGCTGGGGGTGAACCCACTGGAATAACTGATCATACATGTGATATTCTCTGGTACTCTTGCCAAGGGGTTCTTTTTGATTCTAATGGCCAGAGATTCTAGGCTCCACTAATTCACTGCCTGGCTGGGATTTTCCTTTTCATTAGAACACTGCTGATTAGATTCAAGCATCCAAAGACCCAGCGTGCATGGAAGAAACTAGTCAGAGAGCGGCATTTTAGGGTAACAGTCAAGGACTAGGGCTCTGAGCCTGCTACCACTGATCAGCCAGTTGTTTAAGCAGAGTTTCTAAGCCTCATTCTCTGAAATGGGAGTAGAAACAAAACTTATTTCAAGAGGTCACTGTGCTGTACTTAGTCACTCAGTTGTGTCTGACTCTTTTTGACCCCATGCACTGTCGAACCCGCCAGGCTTCTCTGTCCACGGGGATTCTCCAGGCAAGAATACTGGAGTGAGTTGCCATGCCCTTCTCCAGGGGATCTTCCCAACCCAGGGATGGAACCCAGGTCTGCCACATTGCAGAAAATTCTTTACCATCTGATCCACCAGGGAAGCCCAAGAATACTGGAGTGGGTAGCCTATCCCTTCTTCAGGGGAGCTTCCTGATCCAGGAATTCAGGGTCCCCTGCAAAGCAGACAGATTCTTTACCATCTGAGCCACCAGGGAAGACCAAGAGGATTAAATTCAATTGTGTCCTTAAATGCCTGGCATATGAGGATTTAATAAACTCAGCATTAGCAAAGAACAGCTGTGAGGGAGTTCAGGATTGTCCTGATTCTGGTTTGAGAAGTGATAGAAGGTCAGACTGGAGTGAGTTTATGACCAGAATCCTTCCCACTGGGGAACGTGACCATCCCACCTTCTCCAGTGGAGCCTTCTAGGCAGGTATTTCTTCAGGTAAAAGTACTTCTTTCTATTCCCAAACCCCAAACCATCCTCTTTCAAACAGCACTACTGTTGCCTGACGGTGATGTTTTGGATGTCTGTTTTATTGAGTAGTTCTTAAAATTTATGCTTATAAATCTCTGTTCTTTAACCACAAAACTTCAGAGGTGCAGAAATCTGCTGGGAACATTACCAGGGAAGAAGAATATTTCTTCTAATGCTGTCAGTTTCCTGGTAAAGGGAATACCAGAGAGCTCAGAATATTTAGGTTATTTGAGAGAGCAGGAAAAAATGAACCATTAAATACTAAAAATAAAGAAAAACCATTGACTCTACTTAAACTGATCGCTGCAGCTGGCACCAGTTCATTGCAAGTCAGTTTCAAAATGTGATAGCTTTCAAAGAACCTTTTCATATATTTTCTGAGCTTTCCCTGAAAGGATTCCTTTCTCTGTGAACACTGCTATTTAGGAGGGTTTCTATAAACAAAAATGAATTTGAAGGTAAGCAAGGTTTTTAAAGGAATAGAAGCCTGATTCAGAAATAAATGTTTATTGAACTGAAGAAATTCAGCTGACTTTCCCATCCAAACACACTGATTTTTCTCATTTTCAAAGCAGATTCCATGTTTTAAAGTCCCATTTAGGAAATCTGCCAACAGTTCCTTGGGCACAGGCTCATGGCTACCTGTCTATTGTTTTCTGTGAGATTGGGCTACTACCATTATGTTTCAGGCTGCACACAAAACCTCTGTCCTTTCAGATTCCAAAGTCACTTCTGATGGCTGGAGTGGTTTCTCTACTTTTGCTGGTTTTGTTTAATAGCTCAGTCATGTCCAGTTCTTTGCTACCCCATGGACTGTAGCCCACCAAGCTCCTCTGTCCATGGGATTTCCCAGGCAAAAATACTGGAGTGGGTTGCCATTACCTACTCCAGGGGATCTTCCCCACCTGGGGATCACACCTAGGTCTCCTGCACTGGCAAGCAGATTCTTTACCACTGAGCCACCAGGGAAGCTCTTCTTGGTTAAGCATTTGCCTTCAGGCTAAAATGCTATTTTTGCTTGCTTTTTTTTGTTCCCTGTTTAGAATCTTCACTGACTTTAGCTGCTTGGAACTTTTACAGACGATGAGAATCTGTTACTACAAAAGCAGTAACTCGAAGCCCTGGAAGATGAGACTGGATGTACAGAAGTGATGACTTTCTATGTTCCCAACATGCTTGGGAAGAGATACTAGTTGCGCGTGTGCCTCAGGGATCAGGCACTTTCATGCTAAATATGAAGATTAAGTGAAAGGCCCCGGGGAAATGCCTGACTCAGAGATGGGCCACAAATGTTCTGCTTTTCCCCTCCAATTCCATTCACCCTGCAGCGCCCTCTCTAAGATAGTAGCAGCTATTATGTGTGCCTGAACACTCTTTTCTCTCAGGGCAAACACCTGAAATTTTCTTTTCAGTTGCTCCTATAGATATCAGTTGCTGTGCCCTGGTTGCTCAGCTGGTGAAGAATCCACCTGCAAAGCAGGAGGCCCCGGTTGAATTCCTGGGTCAGGAAGTTTCCCTGGAGAAGGGACAGGCTATGCACTCCAGTATTTGGGGGCTTTCCTGGTGGCTCAGACAGTAAAGAATCCGCCTGAAATGCAGGAAACCTGGGTGAGATCCTTGGCTTGGGAAGATCCCCTGGAGGAGGGCATGGCAATCCACTCCAGTATTCTTGCCTGGAGAATCCCCATGGACAAAGGAGCCTGGCGGGCTATAGTCCATGGGGTCTCAAAGAGTTGAACATGACTGAGTGACTGAGCACAGCACACACACCCCCGCCTCAGTATCTTTGTAGTTTCCTTGAATTAGCAATTTCCTTCCATTTCAGTTGTGGTGGCTGAAAATGAACTCAGTACCCAGCTGAGGTGACCTCCACAGGAGGTGGCCTTTCTATCCTCTCTGAGCACGATTTCTCTCACAAGACAGATCAAAGTCAGTTTCCTGGCTCACTCAGTGTGCTACTGAACTGCATCATGTCACAGAGGCTCCCTACACACTCCACCCTTCAGTCCACTGTTAGTGTCCCATGAAAGACTCTGTCAAATGCTTTTTGGAGATCCAGCTGTGCTCTGACTATAGCATTGCCTTTATTCAGCAGCTTCCAAAAAAGAATAGTGTTGCTTTTTTTAATGAGGGTGGGGATTTTCTTTTTTTCATTCAAAAGACATTTATTGACTACCCAGGCCATGGTAAACACTCAGTGACTTTAGAATGAATGAATGAATGAATTTGTACTTCGTGAATTATTTTGGCTTCTGTTACTCCTTCAGTCTGATTTTTAACATATATGTTTTCAAGTCAAACTTATGCAATTTACTTCTGCGATTTACTCCCAGGTGGCACAGTGGTAAAGAATTTGCCTGCCAGTGCAGGAGACACGGGTTCAATTCCTGGATTGGGAAGATCCCCTGGAGAAGGAAATGGCAACCCACTCCAGTATTCTTGCCTGGAGAATCCCATGAACGGAGGAGCTTGGCAGGCTATAGTCCAAGGGGTCAGAAATTCAGACACAACAGAGCAACTGAGCATGCACACAACTAAAGCAGCTTTACTGTCCTCTTCTGTCTCTCAAAAAATATGTTTCAACTTGTTTGAAGTGGCTCAGAAATCTTAAAAGCAGTTTTCCTGGAGAAACTTTACTTTGGGGATAAACTGGCTCAGGGCACCATTCCTTTTTATCTCACAATCTCACATGTCTTAGGTGTCTATGTCTTCTCACTATTCCACAACTTGGTCTGAAGTTCATTCTTTCCCCAAAGAAAGCCAAAAAACAAAATCAAACAAATTTCTGTTCCTGCTTTCTCTATATAATTCATTAACATTTGACTATGTGCCGTGAGAAACAGGTGTGTTTTCTCTAGTTTTTTAACTTTGAATACTATTCATGAGACTATTATGAATAGTCTAAGACTATCATGTCCTTAGGTGTCTATGGCTTAAGAAACACTGTGTGTCTTTCTGCTGTTGTTACCTAGGTTGGGATGGAAAAAAATTTTCCTCTACCCTTTTAGTTTCTTCTGGCTGTTCTAAGAACTAAATTGATATGAGACAGATTAACAGGAGAAAATACAAACAAAAGTTTAATAACACGCATATTGGGAGAGACAAAAAAAAATACCCACCAAATTTGTTTGCCAGAATGGTAAAGCCCTGTAATAAACGTGTGTGTGTTAGTCGCTCAGTTGTGTCCAACTCTTTGTGACCCCATGGACTGTATCAGGCTTCTCTGCCCATGGAATTCTCCAGGTAAGAATACTGGAGTGGGTTGCCACTTCCTTCTTCAAGGGATTTTCCCAACCCAGGGACTGAACCCAGGTCTTTTGCATTATAGGTAGATTCTTTACCATCTGAGCCACCAGGAAAGCCTTCAGCTAAGGACAAAAGAGGATACTGGGATAGTGCTTTGGGGCCTTAAAGGGGAAGAAGGAGATTCACATGGAGATAGAGAAGTAAATGTTTCGCAAACAAATGTTTGCTGGGACTACAGAGACAGTGAGCCACAGAGAGAGATTTAACAAACAGGCTTTGCTACATCTTCCCTGTCTGCCACACCTGGTTCAGACTACAATATGGTATGGTGACAGCCCCCTTCCTGGAATAGGTCCTCTAACTACATCAGGCAGTTGGGGGAAAGTCAGAGTTTTTTCCTTTGGGGCTTGATTGTTTTTCAAATAAAAATATTGTAATCATTCATTCATTCATTCAGTCAGCTCAGTCACTCAGTTGTGTCCGACTCTTTGCCACCCCATGAATTGCAGCACGCCAGGCCTCCCTGTGCATCACCAACTCCCAGAGTTTACTCAAACTCATGTCCATTGAGTCAGTGATGCCATCCAACCATCTCATCCTCTGGCATCGCCTTCCCCTCCTGCCTTCAATCTTTCCCAGCATCAGGGTCTTTTCAAATGAGTCAGCTCTTCGCATGAGGTGGCCAAAGTATTGGAGTTTCAGCTTTAACATCAGTCCTTCCAATGAATATTCAGGACTGATTTCCTTTAGGATGGACTGGTTGGATCTCCTTGCAGTTCAAGGGACTCTCAAGAGTCTTCTCCAACACCACGGTTCAGAAGCATCCATTCTTTGGTGCTCTGCTTTCTTTATAGTCCAACTCTCACATCCATATATGACTACTAGAAAAACCATAGCTTTGACTAGATGGATCTTTGTTGGCAAAGTAATGTCTCTGCTCTTTAATGTATTGTCTAGGTTGGTCATAACTTTTCTTCCAAGGAGTAAGCGTCTTTTAATTTCATGGCGGCAGTCACCATCTGCAGTGATTTTGAAGCCCCCGAAAATAAAGTCTGTCACTGTTTCCACTGTTTCCCCATCTATTTGCCATAAAGGGATGGGGCCAGATGCCATGATCTTAGTTTTCTGAACACTGAGTTTTACGCCAACTTTTTCACTCTCCTCTTTCCTCAAGAGGCTCTCTAGTTCTTCTTCACTTTCTGCTATAAGGGTGGTGTCATCTGCATGTCTGAGGTTATTGATATTTCTCCCAGCAATCTTGATTCCAGTTTGTGCTTCATCCAGCCCAGTGTTCTCATGATGTACTCTGCATATAAGTTAAATAAGCAGGGTGACAATATACAGCCTTGACGTACTCCTTTCCCTGTTTGGAACCTGTTGTTGTTTGGAACCTGTTGTCTGTTGTTCAACAGACTGTTGAACAGTCTGTTGTTCCATGTCCAGTTCTAACTGTTGCTTCCTGACCTGCATACAGATTTCTCAAGAGGCAGGTCAGGTGGTCTGGTATTCTCATCTCTTTAAGAATTTTCCACAGTTTGTTGTGATCCACACAGCCAAAGGCTTTGGCTTAGTTAATAAAGCAGAAGTAGATATTTTTCTAGAACTCTCTTGCTTTTTCAAAGATCCAACAGATGTTGGCAATTTGATCTCTGGTTTCTCTGCCTTTTCTAAATCCAGCTTGAACATCTGGGTCATTACTACACCTATAAAACCCACGCCACACTGAGTGCTTCATGCATAATTTTTATATTGACACTATTTTTACATTATTATAGTAAGAGGAACTGAAACTTCAGAGTAAGTAGTAACTCACCTAACCAGAAAATGCAGTCAGCATTAGAACTCAGATTTGCTTCCTCAGTGCCTCCACTCTTCAACTACATGACCCTGCCTACTGACTTCAATTTATCTATTTGAAAAATATTTATTGAGTGTGTGTACCAGATGCCAGGCACAGTTCTAAATACTTAGGATATGTGTATGCTCAGTCACTCAGTCGCATCCAACTTTTGCGACCCTATGGACTGTAGCCTGCCAGGCTCCTCTGTCTACGGGATTCTCCAGGCAAGAATACTGGAGTGAGTTGCCATGCCCTCCTCCAGGGGATCTTTCTGACCCAGGATCGAACCCATGTCTCTTAAGTCTCTCGCATTAGAGGTTTCTTTACCATTGAGCTTACCTGGGAAGCCCCATTCAGGATATATCAGTGAATAAAGACAAAACTTCCTTCCCTTTTGAGTTTTAGATTCCAATGGGAGAGATAGACAAAAGAAACAGTATAATTTCAAATAAAGTTATATCCATGTTAACAAGTGCTAAGTTCTGGGACAAATTAAAGGAGGCAGATTCAGAGGAATCAGGAATTCCAGGCAGTGTGGGCCAGGGCAGTTTGCCAGGCAAAACAGAGAGTGAATAGAGAGTGAATCTCACTGGAAAGGTGGCATTTGAGCCACGATTGGAAGGTGAGGGATGAGGGAGCCATGCAAGTCTCCAAGGAGAGGATTTCCAGGCAGGGGGAGCAGTGAGAGAAGAGGGATGTGTCTGGCCATCTGAGGACTGGCGAGGAGGTCAGGATGTTCAAGTGTAGGGAGTGAGGAGCGGAGGCGCAGGAGGTTAGGTCAGAGGAGAGACAATGATCCATGTAGCACTGTGAATTTAATGGGTGAGTGTAGGAGGCACTTGAATGTTTTAAGCAAAAGCAGGGTACATTCTGCCTTAACTTTGATCAGGGTCATTACATCATCCATATTGAGAATAGACTGTTTATGGGGAAAATGTAGAAGGCAGGCCATTTAGGAGGTATTGCTTGATTTACTATCACTTGTATTCTGACAGTCCGGATGTCAGTGGGATCAGCTGAGGGAATAAGTGGTCAGATTCTGCATGTATTAATATTCTGAAAATAGAGGCACAGATCTGCTAAAGGGTTAGATACAAGGACTGAAGTAGAAAGAAAAGTCAAGATGACACCAAAGTATTTGTCCCAAGCAACTGAAAGGATAAAGTTGACATTAACTAAAACAGAAAAGGTTAGGGAGAAGACAAGGAGCCTAGTTTTGACCTTGAGTTTCAGATGGTGATTAGACAGCTAAATGCAGTAGTCGAGTAACCCTTTGGGTACTTCTCAGTCACTTTATATACATCATAGCACAGTTCATTGATAAAAGTTACTTATCATAGAAATGACTTGAATTGTTGGTGAACTCTGTATATCTTTCCCTCATAATCTTTATGTGCTTTTACTTATGCCATTGGTGTGATTAATTGATTAGCATCTTCATTAGACTCTAAACTCCAGGAGGGCAGGGATCACCTTTGCTGGTGCTCATTTAGTCATGCTATTTCCGTAGCTTAGCCTAGTGCCTGGCAGGTAATACGTTTCAAGGTAAATTTCAACCACCCAGTAAGTATTTGTTGAATGAATTGACATTTGTTAAAAGAATGAATTTAGGAGAGGGATTTTGATCTGCAAATATTTGGAAATAAGAGAAAAAACATTAAAAAAAATTTTTCAAATCTTACTACTGTGCTACTTTACTAGCTGTATCCACAACTTTCATTCAAGATTAAAAAAATAATCTTATCGAAAACTGTATTTGTCTTAAATGTGAGATTACAAACAGTTTGAGGCATCAGGCTATGTGACTATTAGTATAGCCTATACAATAATACATGAATATTAAATGCTTACGTATCTAAGTATATAAATTAAAAATATATATGTATATGATCAAGTTGTTCTCACGTGAGATGACATGTCTGAAATGACAGTGTATTCCAAAGAAAAACATTAATAAGATTCATAGAAATTACAAATAAGTAAATCAGAACTATTCTAGATTGTACAAGCTTGTAAAGATTAACTTTATGTAAATGTGATGGATTCAAGTAGTTGGCAATGAAATAAGAGAATAGGGAAACAGTGGGGGAGAAATAGGTGAAGAATCTCTATGCAAAAACCATGGGAGTTTGGATACTTGGCACTCTGTGTGCTCCCGAGAGACCCAGCCACGAGGAAAGTAAACAACGTGTCCTTGGATTCACCAGTGTCCTCGGGGGAGCTTTTTCTGGAGTCTCAGAGCCACTCTTCTTTCTGATGAGGTTGCAGAAAGGAATTTCTCCTAGTTGCCCCATCTCTTGGAGACCTTTCTGAATTTTTCATCCTGAGATGAGGAAGATGAAGTTAAATCCCAGAAGAGCAGGGCTGTGTGAGCTCCGGCAGGACAACAGGGTACCTGGGAGTATCCCAGTTCGTTTAGCTTATTTCCATGATTTTTCCTGGAGCACACCATTTTGACATTCTTGGTTGAAACTGGACTCAGATATGGAAAAAGTGAGGTAGCCTGTCCGTATCTATTTTTACAAGGGTTTCAGACCAATTGGTGGGGCTGTAAAATCTGAACAGGCCAAGATTTCCTACAGTTTTCCTGACCTACACCCAGCTCTTAAAGGAGTATATCCCTCATCTATCAGAGATATCTATCAAGGAATAAACTAGATTAAATATCACAGATCTAATCACACTAGTCTACATGTTGCTTCCTAAGATTTGAGTATATTTTACTAGTTCTCCATGCTTTCCTCTGCAGAGTGAGTAAAAATCTGTGCCTTTGGCAGTGACACATAGCAACACAGTGAAATTTTCTAAGCATCCATTTTTTCATCTATAAAATGGCATAATACTAGATTATATCAGAAATGTTTATGAAGTAGTACATATAAGGAACATATACTTGTCACAGCATCTCATAAAGAATAAGTATTCTAAATAGTTGCTTTTAATACAGAGAAATTGTATGAAATATTATTGTGATGTGATTTAGACACTGGGGACACCTAGCAGTGGATGTGAGCCAGTTGTGTCCCTTTAGAATTCATCATTGCCTTTCCCATATTCTGTGGGTCATTATCTCACCTCAATATTCTTAGGGACATGGCTGAAAAATGCCTCTGCCTCTGATTGTGAGCCCTCCAGTATACTTCCTTTGATCTTGAATTAATTGACTAAAAACTCCACAGCAAACAAACCCCCACCAACTTCTGTAGCCATGTTGCTTCCTGCAACAATCATCCTCAAGTATTCTTCCTCTCCTCCTTCAAGTCTTTACTGAACTGTCACCTTCTCTGTGAGGACTTTCCTGGCCACTATGGTTAAAACTGCAGCCACGTCTCTCTCCTTGCTTATTTTTATCTATGGTTTTGACCACTTACTAATATACTAGATATCGTATTTATTTTCTGTGCTGCCTGCCTTCCCCCATGAAACTGTAAGTGACAGGAAGGCAGGGATTTGTCTCATTTTCAGTCACTGCTACATTCCCAGTGCCAGCCATGTAGCAAGCCCCCAATATCTCTTTGTCTGATACATGGATAGTGAAAGTAAAGTCACTCAGTCGTGTCTGACTCTTTGCGACCCCGTGGACGGTAGCCCACCAGGCTCCTCCGTCCATGGGATTCTCCAGGCAAGAATACTGGAGTGGGGTGCCATTTCCTTCTCCAGGGGATCTTCCTGACCCAGGGATCGAACCCAGGTCTCTCGCATTGCAGGCAGATGCTTTAACCTCTGAGCCACCAGGGAATACATGGATGGGTGTCCATAAAAAAGGGTGTAAGGATCTTGATGGTGGTGGTGATGGTAAAAGTAGAGATTCAGAGAGATTCAAATAGATAGCAAAGTGGGAAGATTGACCATGAGGTGGGAAGAATAAAGGACTGAGATGGTCTGATGGGCCTGGTGAGATTAAACACATTTCTGACCTCCTAATTCTACATTAGAAGTAGATTAGAAGTCTAGTGACAAGTCCTGGGCTAACTTGTCACTAATATTAAGTAAGAGAACAGTTTTTTGCAAACACAACCCTGAAAACAATCCGAAACCCAAGGGTCATGGGGTTGGAGGATACGACAGGCTGTCAGAGTGTAGACATGATAACCTAGGATGGTAGGAGAGCAGAAGTGAAGTTGTTCAGTCATGTCCAACTCTTTGCAACCCCATGGACAGTAGTCTACCAGGCTCCGCCGTCCATGAGATTTTCCAGGCAAGAATACTGGAGTGGGGTGCCATTTCCTTCTCCAGGGGATCTTCCTGACCCAGGGATCGAACCTGGGTCTCCTGCATTGCAGACAGACACTTTACCGTCTGAGCCACCAGGGAAGCCCTCTGGAGAGCAGAGAACACTAAAAGGCAGCAGAAACCAGGGCAACCTGCATACTTTGGTACAATAATCATCATTTTAAGCCAAAGCTGTGTGTATTCTTAGAGCTTTTCCACGTGTGCACTCCGTAACACCTTTTCCAGGTGTGCCTGGTTACTTACACTGGAGTTTTTTATTACTGTTGACTAAAGGATGTTTGAAATTGTTCCACTTGCCTCATCAGATGCAGGAATTTGGTTTATCTAACTCACTAGTTTCTGTCTTTTTTTTATCCAGATAATATCTGGGTATCTAGGATAATGCTATCCTGAAGGGAGAATGCTGGCAAGGATAGGCTCAATAGAATGAGGCTTGCAAATAAATACACAAACTGATTTCAGAGTCCGTAGTGCCCTCTGTGTGCACCCTCATTTGCCACAGTCATTTTAGATGCTCAGGGCCCTCATCTTGGAGAAGGCAATGGCACCCCACTCCAGTACTCTTGCCTGGAAAAGCCCATGGATGGAGGAGCCTGGTAGGCTGCAGTCCGTGGGGTCGCACAGTCGGACACGACTGAAGTGACTTGGCGGCAGCAGCCCTCATCTTCTTTTGCTTCCTTTTCTATCAGAACCAGTTCCCGAAGTGTCAAACATCTTTCTCCATTAAGATATAAAAGTTAATAAAACATATTCTGTTATCCTTCTCAATCATATTTTCATTTTGATAAATAAAGTACAGATACAGGTAAATAAGGACTTCCCAGTTCATGGGGTCGCAGAGTCGGACACAACTGAGTGACGGAAATGAACTGAACTGGAATACAGAAGACACAGGAGGAGCAGGTTCGATCCCTGGGTCAGTAAGATCCCCTGGAGGAGGGCATGGCAACACATTCCAGTATTCTTGCTTGGAAAATTCCATGGACAGAGGAGCCTGACAGGCTACAGTTCATAGTGTCACAAAGAGTTGGATGTGACTGAAGTGACTATGCACACACACATAGGCAAATAAAAGCCAATCAAAGGCATTCCTAACACAATATGTAATTTCAACATTTCTGGTTGGTAGTGGTTACTGGCACCTGGAGGCTTTGGTTTCTGAAATCAGAGTCTTTGTCAGTGAACACAAAGATGAGATACAGTCAGCCTTGCTTACACCTCCGGATCTTTGCTTCCTAAGGCTGAAGACCCTCAGGGTCCTGGAAAGATTGACCATGTAGAGTAGGTATTTCACTTTTAATTAGAGAATATAGAGACCATACAATCTTGAGATTTCACTCTTCTGGAATCACCACTAATCAAGAAGAAATGTAAATATTCAGTAAATCTTAGGTAGAGAAAGCTAGCCAATTCATTATTTGGGGGGCCAGTTCCCATTGGTTACTCTGTGTGGTGAACTGACTTTCATCTTTATTTCTCCATAAGAAAAGGTCAGCATCGCAACTTGTATATGTTAACATTTCTTGATTGTTCCAGCACATGTGATTTCCAATTTGCTCATGGCTTTTCTGAGAACTGTTAGTGCACTCTCACCAGCAGAGCTGTATTCCAAGAGTTGGAGACTAACAAGCATTAATCATGAAAAATACTTTCCAGCTGTAGTAATGAAGTCTGGTTTCTTTGGTTACTTAGCAAAAAGCAATAAGCAAGCCTATATTGATAAATGTGGGGCAGGCTTTCCCTTCTCCTCTTCCTCCCTACTTCTCTCCCAGGAGATTGGTGTGGAGAAAATTGCTCTACCTGGGAAAGCAACCTTCCTTATGTTCAAATTCTCACGCAGAGCTCCATCAGCTCTCTCCAGGCACACGACTTAAGCTTCATGTGTGATCCTTGGGTATTGGTTTTGCAGTTTCTGCAGGAAGGCTGACTGAGGAAGGGGAGGCTGGGGACAGACACAGGCATTTGTGCCTTGGGCTAGGACAGAGATAGAGGCTGGATTTCTCTTTCTTGCCCTCTGGGAAGCTAGTGGTCACCTTGACACCTACTGTCAGTACAAATCTTAGCTCTGGCACGAGAGTCATGCAAATTTTCACAAACAGCAGAAAAGAAAAAGTCTGGACAGTGTTCCAACATTTTAAAATATGTGTCCCCCTTGAAAAACAAATGAACAAAGTTGTTGTTTAGTTGCTAAGTGGTCTGACTCTTTTGTGACTCCATGGACTGTAGCCTGCCAGGCTTCTCCATCCATGGGATTTCCCAGTCAGGTATACTGGAGTGCATTGCCATTTCCTACTCTAGGGATCAAACCTGAGTCTCTTGCATTTATTGGCAGGCAGATACTTTACCACTGAGACACCAGGGAAACCCTTAAGTAAACAATTGTTGCTGTTGCTCAGTCACTCAGTCGTGTCTGACTCTTTGAGACCCCATGGACTACAGCACACCAGGCTTACCTGTCCATCACCATCTCCTGGAGTTTGCTCAAATTCATGTCCATTGAGTCAGTGATGCCATCCAACCAACTCATCCTCTGTCATTCCCTTCTTCTGCCTTAAATCTTTCCTAGCATCAGGGTCTTTTCCAATGAGACTGTTCACATCAGGTGGCCAAAGTATTGGAGCTTCAGCTTCAGCATCAGTCCTTCCAATGAATAAAATGAACAAAACATAACTTAAAATTTCAGAATAATCATTTTTTTTTATTTTCCAAGTGTAAAATTATATCTAAGTAGTCTTATATAATCCATGGAAGACTTCTGGTCTGAAGTATGGGTGATTTTGCCAGGAGCTAGCCTGAGACTTGGAGGTGGGGATTGGCGGGTAGAGACTTACTGGAATTGTCCACTTTCCTTCTCTACAGAGGGTTCAACTTTATAAAACCTCCTGACATTTTTGTTCTACTAGGAGTGTGTGGGATCCATCCAAGGGAATGAATTTGGCAATTATCCCAATGACTTGATTAAGGGGAACAGTCAACTGGAATAATTCCATTTGATAAGCATATTTTCTCTCTTCCATTCTAGTTTGCCTGCTATTTATGGAATAAAGTGGATGGTTTCCAAGTTTGAAGCTTGTGCATAGATCGGTTCTAATACTGGTGGAAAATTTAGAAACACAGAACGCTTTGCAAGCCAGGTGATTATTTTTTAATGAGCTTATTTCCCATTGTAAGCTGATTATACATGTAGGAGAATCATTTCAAAATGCTGTTTCTTTAACAGGGTGATAGCTTTCAGAGACTTCTTTCTACTACTTCTTTCAGCCAAAGAATAGCTGAAAGTCAGCAAAATCTTTAGGTATTCATGATAATAATATCTTTGTATTATTATGTCTAATTATATATATGTATATTTCATAAAATAACAAAACATCCTTGGAAAGAAGGCAACAGGGGATATCAAGTTAGGGAAAAGAGGATCAGGGAATATCCACAATCTTCCTTATGAAAGGATATTTGCATGTTGCTTATTACCTGAAAACTGCTGTCATCTTGGAATTACAGACTCAGGGGAGTAAGAATAGTCCACGATGGGTCAAAAAGAAGTAATATTAAGCAGTAAACAAGTCTTATGTGATTTCTTTAGAAGTGAAGTTCTTTATAGTTTATAGTTGGGGGAGGGCAGAGGAAAGGCATGTCTATTTATCTCACCACAGACCTTATTTTTTTTTAAGTCACAGTGACTTTTACATTTAAACTCAAATTTTACTTTGAAATAAAAGGACATTTTTTTTTTTTTGCATACAGTTCTATATATTTAGAAATTTACTTTGGATCCTCAAACATGTCTACAAATTTACACTTTATCACCTCGGAATAGAATGTCCTTTGAAACAATTAAGAAAAACCAGTTTGCCTTCTCTGGGGTAGATATTTTTTCAGAGTAAAAAAGCCTATTTTCAAACAGTCATAGTATGAAATTAGAAATGAACATTAATTTAAAACATACAATATTTACAAGTTATGTTTGCCAATACTTATTTAGTTTGAAACTAAAAAAGTAAAATCCTAGGAATTTTAGAGGATACAAACTGCCAACCCTAAAGAGACAAATTCATCCTTTAGGAATAACAGTTCACCTTTGGTTTGTAACTACATAGTAATTACAACAGGAACAGTAT
The DNA here is from genome assembly GCA_006410635.1 of Cephalophus harveyi. NCBI lineage: Eukaryota > Metazoa > Chordata > Mammalia > Artiodactyla > Bovidae > Cephalophus > Cephalophus harveyi. The sequence continues at coordinate 81,020 of SJYT01030292.1, forward strand.
CACCAGCCCTAGAGGTCCCTTAAAACTTACAAAGTGTTGGGGGTTCAGGATGGGGAACACATGTATACCTGTGGTGGATTCATGTTGATGTATGGCAAAACCAATACAATATTGTAAAGTAATTAACCTCCAATTAAAATAAATAAATTTATATTAAAAAATTTTACAAAGTGTTTCAGGTTCAGAATCTTAATTAATATTTCAAAAAGCACTTTTTGAGATTATCAGATAGTATTATTACCCTCATTCTTAAAATGTGGAAGCCAGAACAGATAGAAGTTAAATAACTTCGCTAGGGTCATCCAGTCATTAACTAGAGAAATGAGGACTTCAACAAAGGTATTCTGATTCCAAAGCCTTTTCTCACCATGAAATGATGTGAACCACCTTTAAAAACAGCTGCAGACCATTCAAAACAATCATATTTGAGTGCAGTCTGTTTGGAATCCATGGATATTGGGCACAATCTAATCATACATGTCCCCTTCCCTTTCTCTAGACAAAAATCTTCTAATAAAATATCTGCAACTAACAGAGGAAGTTGTATGAGTAAATATATTTAGGAAGCAGATTTTCCAAACAGGTTAAATCCTGAGAAACAACTATTTTTTAATAGCTTTTGTGACTACTCTGGGCTCCACATAAACAGATGGACAGCTAAGTACTTAGCATGTCTTTAGCACATTGTAGAAATGGTACCATGAAAAAGTATGTGCAGTACTGAAGCAGTAATACAGGCATGGGCTTCCCTGGTGACTCAGTGGTAAAGAATCTGCCTGCCAATGCAGGAGACCAGTGTTCCATCTCTGGGTCAGGAAGATCCCCTGGAGAAGGAAATGGCAACCCACTCCAGTCTTCTTGCCTGGAGAATCCCATGGACAGAGGAGCCTGCTGGGCTGTCCATGGGGTTGAAAAAGAGTCAGACAACAGCTAAGGGGACTTAGCAATTAGACAACAGTACAAGCATCCTGACTCAGCAATGACTTTTCCTTCTGTTTCTTCAAAATGTGATAAGTGTAGCTTCATGCTCTTCCCAGAGATGATCAGAACGATTAAATAACAATTTTTTGACATGATATGTCTACATTCTGCTTTGGGTCCATGCCTGCCACTCCAAAAGAATTTATCTTTCTACCTTTCAAAACTACCTGTTCTCTGAAGGAAAACAGGACTACAGAATGATCTCACGCTTCCTTTTTTTTTTTGCAAACCTTGGACTTTTTATTTTATATTGGGGTATAGCCAGTTAACAATGTTGTGATAGTTTCAGGTGAACAGGGAAGTGACTCAGCCATACATATACGTGAATCCATTCCCCCCCAAACCTTACATCCATCCGGGCTGGCACATAACATTGGGTAGAGTCCCATGTGCTATCCAGTAGGTCCTTGTTAGTTATCCATTTTAAATATAGTAGTGTGCACATGACCTTCCCAAACTCCCTATCACATTCACCTTATTCTTTCTTTTTAAAGGCTAATACTCCCACCTTGAGAATGATGCTGATCAGGGCCTTGAGAGAAAACACAAGTCCACCCCAGGAAGTCACTTCCTCTGCTATCTGCCTGCGAGACCAATAACTAGTCATGACTTGGGGACATGATATCCAGCTGGGGAGGTGCTGGACCCACTAGGGAAGGACAGGGACTGAACAGATGAGATATAGAATCTAGTCAATGCATGCAGGCAGGCTCTAGGACAGAACTGTTGGGAGTAATTGGAAAAGACTCTGATACTGGGACGGATTGGTGGCAGGAGGAAAAGGGGACGACAGAGGATGAGATGGCTAGATGGCATCACCGACTCGATGGACATGAGTTTGCATGAACTCCGGGAGTTAGTGATGGACAGGGAGGCCTGGTGTGCTGCAATTCATGGGGTCACAAAGAGTCAGACACGATTGAGCAACTGAACTGAACTGAACTGAGGGTCCACTGAGGATGATGCTAATATATTGCTGGATTGACTTCAGAAACTTTGGGGAAATAATGGCTCACTCTTATTGAAGCAGAAATTCCAAGACTCCCTGGTAAGTGGTTAAGCAGGGGGTCAAGAGGCTCACAGAAGAGGGCATGCCAGAAAGGATATGCTATATAAGGCCAGAAAGCCTGCCAGCTGTGGTAGAGCCCGGAAGAATGCAGTTTACCAAGCCCACAATAGGTGCACTGATGAGGGGCACCAGTGTTATTGTGGGGCTCCATGATGTTTTCTTCTGAGGGCCAGGGCTAGAGGTTAGGAGTAACTCTACAGAACTAGACCCCCTGAAAGTCATGGAGATAACAGAAGCCAGGTGATGGAGTTTAACCTTCCGAAGCGAAGATGTGATTATCATAATGAAGAGCATTGTAGGAGTAGCAAGTAGAAGAGCCTGAACCACCAAGAGCTATGAAGAAGGTTAATGGAGCATGATGTTCCTAGGGGAAGATAGCTGGGCGGACAACAAGGGCATTGTCTGACATAACCTACAAAAAAAAATCAGGATAGATAATTAGGAGGGTGAGGGCCAACAGCCCAATAAAATGTCACAATCCTTAGCCTAGTTTCTAGAACTGAGCCGGTTTTCAGACCTGTACCGTACTGAGTCAGGGGCAGGCTGTGTCCCCATGAGGATGGACTGCTGCCATACCACAGCAGGTAGAGGCATTGATGATTCTTTCCAGTTCTTTTCCAAAAGGGATCTATAGCCATTTACTAGGTAACTATACTCTGGGCAAAAGGATACACCCAGACATTCTGAGAACTGTTGAATCTAATACCTGACTTGATATTGAAGTCAAAGACCTCAGGCTGATCTCTCTAGTTAAATTAGGGGCACGTGTTGGCCCAGCAGTAAACAGAGTTCTGGCTCATGCCTGTCTTGTGTGGGGCCTATGGATTGACAAAGTGCTTAGTTCCTCAGGCCCTGAAAGTGTAATTGGAGTGGACAGATTTGGCATTTGTCTGAATGCTTCTTTGGATTCCTTGGCCGATTGGTAAAAGCTATCGCATAGGGGGAAGGCTAAGCCCAAGCCTCTAAAAGTGCCTCTGCTGGCCAAAACAGTGAACCTAAAACAATTTCACATCGCTAGAGAAATGGCAGAAATTTGTGTGACCCTTAAAGACGTAAAGGATTCCTAGGTAGTGGTCTCTATCATACCTACATTTAATTTACTGACCAATTAAAAGGATGGCCCCTACATAAACCAGAAAGAGCCTGGCAGATGACGTTGGGCAACTGCAAACATAACCAAGTCATAACTATATAACTGCAACTGCAGCTGCTGTTTATATGTGGTAGTGAGTGGTGGGGGCTGCTTTAGGAGGTCTGCAGGGAGTTGATACACCAGAGATGTCTTCAAGTACATTGACTAATGTTAAGGATCCAGCTAAAGTTGAAGGTGGTGGATGAATGATTGTATCTTTTCTCTGATGTTGTGAGCTTTAATGCTCAGAAACCTAGATATAGGGTCTAAACTGCTGTGTTTGTTTCCTGGGCTGCTGTAACAAAGTTCCATAAACTAGATGGCTTGGGAGACTTCCCAGGTGGCGCTAGTGGTAAAGAATACCACCTGCCAATGCAGGAGACATAAGAGATGTGGGCTCAATCCCTGGGTTGGAAGATCTAGAGAAGGGAATGGTAACCCACTCCAGTATTCTTTGCCTGGAGAATCCAAAGGACAGAGGGGCCTGACAGGTTATAGTCTACAGGGTTTCAAAGAGTTGGACATGACTACTGAAGCTACTTGGCATGTAAAACAATAAGAATGTGCTCTCTTGAGGTTCTGGGAGGCTAGAAGTCTGCAATCAATGTCAGTAGCACTATGCTCTCTTTGAAAGCTCTAGAGGAGGATGCTCCTTGCCTCTTCCAAGCTTCTGGAGGCTCCTGGCAATCATTGGTGTTCCCTGGCTTCCAGTTGTGTAAACCCCAACCTCCATCTTTACATGATGGTCTCCCCTCTGCATCTTCTTCTTTGTTGTACGTTCATGTAGGAAAAGCCTACACTCACCCTCCTAGGTTTTTCCTCTACATTCACACTACTACTGCACTCACAATACTCATTACACCAGTTGTATATGGGCTTTTCTTGTATCATCCAATTCTGTGACACCAGCTGGGTCTCCTACAATTTAACTAACTTTTGACATTATCTATTTGGAGACTGTGTCAGGTCCCACAGGTGAAGGACTCAGTCCCACAAGACTCAATCCGCCCCACTTCTGATGTCAATTGCAAGTAATTGGTCCCCAGGTTATCCACAAACTCTGTCTGACTTAGCTGTGAACTGGAGATTCCACGGCCCCCTCCTCGGGTTAGATTAATTTGCTACATCAATTCACAGAACTCGGGAAAACATTTACTTAGGTTTTCCAGTTAATCAAAAATAGGATAAAAGATACAGATAGCCAGCCAGATGAAGTGATGCACAGGGGAGGTCTGAGAGGATCCTGAGCTCTTCTGTGCCCATAGAGGTGGGGTGCCATCTGAAAAATGGATGCGTCCACTAACCTAGAAGCTCCCTAAACTTTGTACTATTGTGATTTTTATGGCAGCTGCCTCACATTAGGCATGATCAATTATTAACTTCATTTCTAGCTCTTCTCTCTTCTGAAGAAGTGAGGAGGGGAGGGCTGAAAATTTCAAGCTTCTAATCACAGCTTGGTCCTTCTTATGATAAGCCCCCATCCAGGAGCTTACTCAGAGTTAACTGTTTAGAACAAAAGACGCTCCTAGGATTCTTATCCCTTTGGAATTTACTAGGGTTTTAGGAACCCTGTCTCTGGCCCAGGATCAAAGACCAAATATTAAAACAACAAGAGATACTCTTAGTGCACTTGTCTCTAGGCACTAGGAGCAGACGTGTGTGTGTGTGTGTGTGTGTGTGGGTGTGGGTGTGGGTGTGTATAATGTGATCAACACCTTACTTCTGAGGTGAAGTCTGTGTTTCTGTTCCTTGAACCTATTTTTTTTTTCAATTATCCATTAGATTTCATTCATTCTGCTTTTGAACACTGAGAGTTTTACAAAGGTCTGTTTTTGCCACCCCCTGTTTCATTTGGGGGTTATTTCCTCTAGGAATACACCTTTTGTATTAGACAGAGGGGCAACTTTGTATTAACTTCTTAGGCAGTACATGGAGTAGGCTTTGTGCCTAATGTGGAAGTGACATTACATGATTTAGAAGCCAGGTCATAAAATTCAGTAACTGCCAGCTGGCTTTTCTGGGAAGTTTGTTCTCAGAACTCAGCCACAATGTTCTGAAGAAGCCCAGGTCCCCACGTGGAGAGAGCACAAACAGGCATTTTGGCCAGTAGCTCAGCTGATGTCCCAGCTAATGACCAGCTAATAACTGATGTGTGAGAGTACTTTCAGATGATTCCAGGCCCCAGCTGTCTAGTCACCTCAACCCTCACGTCTTTCCAGCTGAGGCCTCAAACATTACGGAGCAGAGATTAGCTTTTCTTGCTCTGACATTTCTGAATTCCTAACTTAAAGAATCTGTGAGCACAATATAGCAGCTTTTTAGTTACACTACTAATTCGGGGGTGATTTATTAAGCAGCAATGGTACCTAGAATACTCAATATTCAATAAATGGTTCTGGAAAAAAAGTAGGTAGACATTTGAAAAATAGAATCCATATCTCATACCAAAATAAATTTCAGATGGGTCAAAAAGGGAAATGCAAAAACTTAAATGAAAACCTCACTAGGATACCATTAGAGAATTAAAAAAAGAAAGCTTAGAAGAAAGATTTGTTGAAGTGTGATATAAAATTCTGAAATTATGAAAGATCAATAAATATGACTACATAAAATAATATGTTGCTTGGAAAAAATCATAATCAAGAGTCATAAGTAAAGTCAAATGATCTTGACTATACGATGGGTCAGTAAGGAAAAGATCAACAACCCAGTAGAAAAGGGGGCTAATGAAAAGAATAGTCAATTTGCAGAAAAAAAGAACTGCAAACTCTGATATAAAGAATGTCAATCTTACTCATTATCTGAGAAATGCGAACAAACACTACAATGAGGTACCCCTTTTCGTCCAACAGACAGGCATAAGTAAACCTGAATCATGAAAGGTGGGAATTAAAAGTATGGGTCCTGGAAATCAAAGCTGATTGACTGACCTTGGGCAAATTTGTTAATTTTTGCCTGCTTCAGTTTCCTTATCTATAAAATGGTGATGATAACAATCATACTTATCACTTATGGTTTGTGAGGATTAAATGATTTAATGTATGTAAGCCATTTATAACAGTGTCTAGAATTATAGTAGGCTATTATTACTATTAAATTGAGAGGTTAGGGTTGGGAACTGGAACACTTATGCACTGCTTAAGTCAGAGCAAATTCATTTACTCCAGGTAAAAGGCCGTTTGCCAGGATCTTTAGAAACTAAAGAGCTTCCCTGGTGTCTCAGATGGTAAAGAATCTGCCTGCAATGCAGGAGACCTGGGTTTGATCCCTGGGTTGGGAAGATCCCCTGGAGAAGGGAGAATGTCAATCTTACTCATTATCTGAGAAATGCGAACAAACACTACAATGAGGTACCCCTTTTCGTCCAACAGACAGGCATAAGTAAACCTGAATCATGAAAGGTGGGAATTAAAAGTATGGGTCCTGGAAATCAAAGCTGATTGACTGACCTTGGGCAAATTTGTTAATTTTTGCCTGCTTCAGTTTCCTTATCTATAAAATGGTGATGATAACAATCATACTTATCACTTATGGTTTGTGAGGATTAAATGATTTAATGTATGTAAGCCATTTATAACAGTGTCTAGAATTATAGTAGGCTATTATTACTATTAAATTGAGAGGTTAGGGTTGGGAACTGGAACACTTATGCACTGCTTAAGTCAGAGCAAATTCATTTACTCCAGGTAAAAGGCCGTTTGCCAGGATCTTTAGAAACTAAAGAGCTTCCCTGGTGTCTCAGATGGTAAAGAATCTGCCTGCAATGCAGGAGACCTGGGTTTGATCCCTGGGTTGGGAAGATCCCCTGGAGAAGGGAATGGCTACCCACTCTAGTATTCTTGCCCGGAGAATTCCATGGACAGAGAAACCTGGTGGGCTACAGTCCATGAGATCGCAAAGAGTTGGACACGACTGAGCAAATAACACTGGACTTGTATCGATGTTTATTAGAGATATCAGTGGCTTGAAGCTTTTGCTCAAAAAAAGCATCTCTTGACTGTTTGCCACACAGGTCTGTTACCAGCAGCTGTTTCCCAGCCAGTCCCAGTCATGGCTTACAGCCAGGGAGTGGGAGCGCATGCTTGAGTGAATCCTTAAAGTTCTTTTCATCTCTGCTCGCAAGTACTATCCCATGTTTCCAGGACAGCACCTGCTAGAGCGCAGGGCCACCCATTCTGCTCACATGGCAGCCTCGGCTCCAAGCTTCTCTGTCGACAGACAGACCAAGGCTAACCTTACGACCCACAGAGTCCTCGTACCCCGTCTTGAAAGACATAACATTTACGGACATAAAATTATGATCCATTTTATAACTTGTGACTTAAAAGTTCAAATATCTCTACTCTGAAGAAACTGGAGGAATATTTATGCAGTATTTTTTCATTTTGTCAACTTGCATTCTGACGAAATGTCTTTCCAAGTGTAACTGTATATTATTGAGGAGAAAAGACATGACATTCATAACCTATTATAGATCACTTGCTATTTACAGTGTCTCAGAAGTTAAAACAAAAAATATCCTTCCTCAACATCATTCTGTGATTTGCTTTCTTCTTGTCTCTCCTTTCAGATGTATTCCTTCATATATACTGGGATGTCCTTATTTTCAAAAAATACATTTGAATCTATTTCCTAATTTACCATTTGCTATGTTCAAAATGTGCATACCTGAATTATATTTCAAATGTATATTATTGTTTTTATCCCTTTTAAGCTTTTTTTTTAAAACCTTGTCAATTCCAGTGCTTCCCAAAATGTTTTTGGCAATATTGGGGGATCTTGGCTTATTCTCATGTATAGAAGGGAATCCACAAAACTGGTGGATTAGGAACTGATGTCCAAATAGTTTCCAGTTTATGACTCATAGTCAATCTATCTCATTTTTTCCTATACACAGATCTTACACAACCAACAAAAGCCATGTTTCGAAGTCATCTGGATCTGTGGTCTCCTTTCTATTAATACCTCTTCCTTATCGGGATGATCCCCTGGAGAAGGAAATGGCAATCCACTCCAGTATTCCTGCCTGGAGAATCCCACGGACGGAGAAGCCTAATAGATTACAGTCCAAGGGGTCGCAAAGAGTCGGACACGACTGAGCGACTTCACCTCACCTATCTTTCAAGCCTTGGTGCAAGCATTTCTTCCTCAGGGAATCCTTTGCTGACCACATGCTGCTACAGACTGATCCACTCCTACTACAGACTGAGTCAGACATTCCAGTTATATATTCTGCCCTCCTATACTATTTTTTTTTTTACCATAGTGTTTCTTATCATTTTTTTCTTCCAGTTCTCAGCACTAACTTGATTAGTATCTATCTCCCTTCTCTAGACTCAAATTCTTTGAGAAGACTGATAGAATCTTCCCCATATATCCTGAGCCCTAGAATAACTCTTGGCTCAGAGATTCAACAAATATTCTGTGTGTAAATGAACAAATAGGTAAAAAAGTGAATGAATGACTAAAGTCCCCAGAACTGTGACCAGTATATCACGGCATTTAATAAAATGATAGTTAACATTATTGTTGCTGGTTTCCATTCCAGAGCAGATCTATTTGCTGATTATTTCCAGTTTGTTGCAAACTTGACTGTGACTTCAGAAACTAAAAGTTATGTGATCCTTCAAATATGTTCCTTCTTATAGTTGAATTCTTGCCTATAGTAGTGCAATATACAAATATGCAGAGATATAAAGATACATGTGTGTATGTGGACATGTGAATGTGTATCAATAAAGAATAAATCAACAAATTTTCAGAAGCAAAAATATGTGAAGAATCTTTCTAGTTAGAAATCATGCATATTAAACATATATTCACTTTGATTTCATTTCATTAATAAAATTTTAGTATAAATTTTACCAATTCTTATCAGGATTTCCAAAATCAAGAATATATGACTAGAAGTAAGCAAAATTAATTATTATACATTTTTTGGAGATGTGTATAAGAGACAGGGATTCTCCAGGCGAGAGTACTGGAGTGGGTTGCCATTTCCTTCTCCAGACCAATTCTTATCAGGATTTCCAAAATCAAGAATATATGACTAGAAGTAAGCAAAATTAATTATTATACATTTTTTGGGAAAAGTTTGATTTTGTTCTTTTTAATTTGAACACTTTAACAGAAATGACAAGTTCAAGGCTTTTGTTTTTCTTTAGAATAAAGTATGATAATCTCTATAATATGGGGATCTCTGGATAATTAATTATTTTTCTGCTAGGGTAAAGTTGTTTTCCATTTTGGTTCTCAATTTGGTAACAGCAAGGACTCAGAATTACTTGATATTAGATCCACATAGAAAGCTTGAGATTTGTGATTGAATACCATTCCATTGTTACATTTAATTTCTTAAAATGAATTTAGACAATGAAGATTTTGAAAGCACCTTTTCCCCATTGAAATAATTTTCTAAACAGAATATTTACACACAGCAATACTTTTATAAATTTTTCTATTGGAACCATAATGTCACAGCTCATTCTGTCTTTTAACTGGCTTGTTAAACTTTCCAGTAAACTTATTTAGCTTTCTTTGAGTTGCAGAAATACAATTTGAAGATATGGCTGGATTTTATTTCACCCATCGCTTTGTTTATTCACCTAGAAGCCAGCTATACAGCCCTGGTCTCTTTCTCCTTCGCTGCCATGGGCTTCAGTACATACTCCAGAGCTTGCATTGCAAGCACACTTTCTTGTGCCTGTGGGTTTCATGTGGATGGCTCCTTAATCCTGAAATATCATCCTTCTCATTCTTTGTCCTACTAACTCTTTCCTTGGATGTTATAGACTAATAAAAGAAGTTTCCGTGATCCCTGTTCTAGCCTTTATGTATGAAAGTAGAGGAACCCACTATAATCAGATTATGGCCCAAATCAGGGGCATTCTTGAGAATAGAGCCACAGGTAAGATCCAAAGACAATATGTAAAGTAAAGCTGGGTCACAGAGGTCGTGGGAGGGGGTGCCGAAAATAAGGAAGTCACTTCATGGTTTTTCCTGACTCTGCTTCTTTCCAAGTGCCCACTCCATGCTTCCCTTTCTGTCTCTACCACAGTCCTCTGCTGACTCACCTTGCACAGTGTTCAGTGTGGTCGCTGTCAGCTGCTCTTTCAGCATCATGACTTTTCAGCTCTGATTGCAAAATTCTCAAGTGATAACAAACCTCAGCGCTCAAGACAGAGAAAACCCCAGTCGCAGCAGGGTGAATGGACAGGCTGGATTTCTGTGAGGCATCTGGTCAAATCAGTTGTGACCACAAGAGCTGGGCCATGTTCCAGGCTGTGTGGGGCTGTACTTTCTCGTGGCTTTCAGGTGAACAGGTTTTCTAAAGTGGACTACAGGACGCATAAGCAATAATAATCAGTAGGACTATAACCCTCCAATTTGGGATTGGCACCTTTCTATGGGCTCCCAGCACATTATGCCACCCTTTGGTAGCTCTCAACATACTATATTACAGTTACAGTTAGTGAATATTTCTGGTTTCCACACTTGGCTAGGAGCTTCTCATGAGGATGGACCATTCTTGTTTTTCTTCTTTATCCAATGCTTCTAGTACAGTCCTTAGTATATAGTAAGTAATCAATAAATGTGTGTTCTGGGGGATTGATGGATTAGCATTCAGTGTGCACAGTTGCTCCAGTACTTTGGCCACTTGATGGGAACAGCTGACTTATTGGAAAAGACCCTGATGCTGGGAAAGATTGAAAACAGGAGGAGAAGGAGACAACAGAGGATGAGATGGTTGGATGGCATCAACTGACTCAATGAACATGAGTTTGAGCAAACTCTGGGAGATAGTGAAGGATAGGGGGGATTCCTGGGATGCTGCATTCCATGGGGTCACGAAGAGCTGGACACGACTAGTCAAGGCTATGGTTTTTCCAGTAGTCATGTATGGATGCGAGAGTTGGACTGTGAAGGAAGCTGAGCCCCGAAAAACTGATGCTTTCGAACTGTGGTGTTGGGGAAGACTCTTGAAAGTCCCTTGGACTGCAAGGAGATCCAACCAGTCCATCCTAAAGGAGATCAGTCCTGATGTTCACTGGAAGGACTGATGCTAAAGCTGAAACTCCAATAGTTTGGCCACCTCATGTGAAGAGTTGACTCATGGGAAAAGACTGATGCTGGGAGGAATTGGGGGCAGGAGGAGAAGGGGACAACAGAGGATGAGATGGCTGGATGGCATCACCAACTCGATGGACATGGGTTTGGGTGGATTCTGGGAGCTGGTGATGGACAGGGAGGCCTGGTGTGCTGCAATTCATGGGGTCACAAAGAGTTGGACCTGACTGAGCAACTGAACTGAACTGAACTGAACTGAAGCAAGTGAACAGCAACAACAATGCACAGTGGCGATCTATCTTTCATACTAAATACATTTTTTTGTGATTAGTAGTTAACCAAATATGTTAATATGGTAATTTCATGCCTTTTTGTTCTGGAGTCCTAGAGTCCAAAGGCTATGTTTTATTTTCTCCACAGAATAAACCTCCAGTTTTCTGCTGACAAAGTGGAAAGAGATAGTCACCATTGCCTGAACTGGGGAGAGGATCTGGCCCTCTAATTATTTCTCAAACAGACTTTGAACCAATTCGTCCCTGTTTTCAGTCCTACCTTCACATCCTCTAAGAGAAGTACCTGGTGTAGCCCATTTTACATATAAATCTGGTTACGTCTTGGTTTTCTTTACTTCTGGTTTAAATTTTCTTTGGTCTGGTAAAGCATTTATCAAGTGTCCATCTGTGTTTCCATCCAATTATTGTTTAATTCTAGTTATGTCTTGCCAATTTTCTTTGTCCCTGAGGATTTATGCCTTAAAAAACAAACAAAAAATGCTCTTTTGGCTTAGTGTAGTTTTAGGAGAAGGAAATGGCAACCCACTCCAGTGTTCTTGCCTGGAGAATCCCAGGGACGAGAGAGCCTGGTGGGCTGCCGTCTCTGGGGTCGCACAGAGTTGGACACGACTGAAGAGACTTAACAGCAGCAGCAGCAGCAGCAGTTTTAGGCAAAAGTGGAAGTAAATGTATATGTTTGACCCGTCATCTTTTTCCAGATGTCCCTGTTTGCATTATTTCTTTTTTTAAAAAAATTTTAAATATCAGCTTTATTGAGGGACCATTCATACAGTAGAACGCTTTGATTTTAGGTCTGCTATTCAAAGAGTTTTGATAGATATTTGCAGTCATATAAGCACAAAAATCATGATGTAGAGCCCTTCTATCACTCCAGAGAGTCCCTGTGTGCCTGGTTATAGTCAGTTTCCTCCTCCCATCCTGATCCTGGCAGACACAGACCTGCTTTCTGTCACTGCAGTTTAGCCCTTCTAGAATTTCCATAAAACTGTCTATAATATTCTCTTATCATTTTGATACTTGTAGAATCTGTAGTATTCATGTCATCTGCTTCACAATATTGAGAATTTGTGACTTTTCTCTTTTTCTTTTTGATATGTCTAACTA
>SJYT01030292.1:93819-119311 GCA_006410635.1 Cephalophus harveyi
AACTAGAGGCTTATCAATTTTATTAAAATTTTCAAAGAGACATCTTCTGGTATCATTGAAATTCTTCATTAATTTCTGTTTTTGATTTCATTAATTTCTATTCTTCACTTTGTTTCACTTACTTATAACAGTCCTTAGCTGCCTGTTATTAATATGATGAAGAAACACTTTTAATATGTTTTGTCTAATTTTATTATATTGGTAATATAAGATTCCTTTGATTGCCAGTTCTCCTGTTATTAGTTAGGGCATTGCTTTGAATGTTTTCTTGGTCATATGCTTTTTCATTTCTGGTAAGTAGCTGGTAACCTTTTTTTCTTAAATAGAAAGAATTGAGTTGTCATTTTTTAATTGTCTGCAATTTTCAAAATATCATTAACTTTAAATGATTATAAAGTTTCTTACAAATTAAGAAAGATCATACTTTATTTCTCATTTATTCAATCTTCTAAAACATGTTTGTTTGAAAGACCAGGAGCTATGAGGTAATTTTTTACAATCACCTATATTTTTTCATATGTATTTATGATGGTTTTTGCTGGATCATCGAAAAAGCAAGAGAGTTCCAGAAAAACATCTATTTCTGCTTTATTGACTATGCCAAAGCCTTTGACTGTGTGGATCACAATAAACTGTGGAAAATTCTGAAAGAGATGGGAATACCAGACCACCTGACCTGCCTCTTGAGAAACCTGTATGCAGATCAGGAAGCAACAGTTAGAACTGGACATGGAACAACAGACTGGTTCCAAATAGGAAAAGGAGTACGTCAAGGCTGTATATTGTCACCCTGCTTATTTAACTTCTATGCAGAGTACATCGTGAGAAACGCTGGGCTGGGAGAAGCACAAGCTGGAATCAAGATTGCTGGGAGAAATACAATAACCTCAGATATGCAGATGATACCACCCTTATGGCAGAAAGTGAAGAGGAACTAAAAAGCCTCTTGATGAGAGTGAAAGAGGAGAGTGAAAAAGTTGGCTTAAAACTCAACATTCAGAAAACTAAGATCATGGCATCTGGTCCCATCACTTCATGGGATATAGATAGGGAAACAGTAGAAACAGTGGCTGACTTTATTTTTGGGGGCTCCAAAATCACTGCAGATGGTGACTGCAGCCATGACTTACTCCTTGGAAGGAAAGTTATGACCAACCTAGATAGCATATTCAAAAGCAGAGACATTACTTTGCCAACTAAGGCCCATCTAGTCAAGGCTATGGTTTTTCCATTGGTCATGTATGGATGTGAGAGTTGGACTGTGAAGAAAGCTGAGCACCAAAGAATTGGTGCTTTTGAACTGTGGTGTTGGAGAAGATTCTTGAGAGTCCCTTGGACTGCAAGGAGATCCAACCAGTCCATTCTGAAGGAGATCAGCCCTGGGTGTTCTTTGGAAGCACTGATGCTAAAGCTGAAGCTCCAGTACCTTGGCCACATCATGCGAAGAGTTGACTCATTGGAAAAGACTCTGATGCTGGGAGGGATTGGGGGCAGGAGGAGAAGGAGATGACAGAGGATGAGATGGCTGGATGGCATCACGATTCAATGGACGTGAATTTGAGTGAACTCCGGAGATGATGATGGACAGGGAGGCCCGGTGTGCTACGATTCATGGGGTTGCAAAGAGTCAGACATGACTGAGCGACTGAACTGAACTGAACTGATACATGTGTGTATGTTTACATTTTTATCTTTTAGAAGTTTATATTGGAATAAAATAAAATGCCCCCTTTTATACAGTTTTTTTTTTTTAATATTTTTGTTTCAGGCATCTTAAAGTATAAAGAGGAAAAGCTTTTCTCTCTCTCTGTTTCAATCACAAGAGTGAGAGAGAGTTAACAGATCTTTCCTACACTGGCCCAGACCTAAGCATCTGACAAACTGGTTGATGTCACCAGCACAGTGAGGAAGAGGACATTCTTATTCTTTGGGGCCCACAGCTACAACATTCCTCCGATCTCCCAGATTTTAGCCTATCCTGCAACAGTTGTACATTTGTAGCAAATGTTGTCTCAGATGAAAGAGAAGGAGGGCCAAGTGTTTGTCTCAGACTTGGTCCTCTGTTTTCCACGATCACACTTAAATAAGCAGCTTTGCTGACCACATCAAAAGAAAAAATGAGACGCCCTATATTAATGAATCAAAAAAATGTCGATATCTTTCCTATATACATATTATATGTGATTATATGACTTGTAGGGGTTAAAATGGATAATAACTTTGAAAGGAATGATGAATTAAGTGATTTTTTTTCCTCTCTGAAGTATTGGATACCTGGCCACTAAAATTCTCCACCTGCCTCAGAGATGGGAGAGGAAGATAAAGCCAAGCCAGGCAGCCTTGGCTTTATTATGCCTAATATACAAATATATACATATTTTATACAAATAATATACAAAGATAAAGGATTTTTTTATCAGTTTTCAACTGCAAAAATATAGTTATAACACCTACTTCAAAGATATATATTGTAAAACCTATTTTAAAGACAGATATTGTTAAGAGAGAAATTTTCTAAATTTCTTAAGCTCCCACAAACAAATTAAGAATGAGCCCTGAAAGAATTGAAAGTTCAGGGTACTGTAAACGAGGGAAATATAGAACTCAGGAGATGATGCATAAAAAGTTCCTGCTACACTGCAATGAGACAAAGTTGACTCGGATTCTGTGAAGTGTAGAAACAGAAGAGGGAGAGGGAAGTGCTCAGGTAGACACCTTTATGACATTTTGACCTTTTGTGAGCTGAAATCCTGGATGGGAAGATAAACATTAAGTAGGCTGAGCAGAATGCCTGAAGCAGAAACGCTTCCACCCTACTTTCTGATTGGGCCTCTGTTGGCAGAATGTTCCCCTCATCCACGTGGAAAGGGCTTCTTCCAAATGGAAAACAGCTACACATTGTGGCCAGTCAGAATCTGAGGTAGCACTCTGAGCCTTCACTGGCTCTCCTGTAGGAAAGGAGCGATACTGAACGTCTCATTGCCTTTTGGGGATGCCGAAGTTACCTCAGTTGAGAGCCGGTAGAGTTACCCAGTGGGCATTATAGTCAAGGATACTTACTTGTTGCTTGTGCAAAGTGAGTCGTATCTGACTCTTTGCGACCTTATGGACTATATTCTGCCAGACTGCTCTGTTCATGAGATTTTTCAGGCAAGAATACTGGCGTGGGTTGCCATTTTCTTCTCTAGGGGATCTTCCCGACCCAGGGATTGAACCCGGGTCTCCTGTGTTGGCAGGTGGGTTCATTACCACTGAGCCACCTGGGAAGCCCTAGTCAGAGATAAGATGACCCCAACTCAAAGAGCCAACTGTTTACACCATGTTTAGATGGAAGAGGTGGCTGTACTCAGAAGTGGTTGCAGCCCTACCACGAGTTGAGGTAGAATTTAATCAACTCTGAAGGATTCCTGAACCTTGTTGGAGCAAGAAGATGAGTCAGGCGTTTACCAACCGCACTCTAAAGCAGCACTCTCTTATAACCACTAGAGCAACTGTGCATGCGTGCCCTCTCAGTCGCTTCAGTCAGTCACGTCCGCCTCTTTGTGACCTTATGGACTGTAGCCCACCAGGCTCCTCTGTCCGTGGGATTTCCCAGGCAAGAATACTGGAGTGGGTTGCCATGCTCTCCTTCAGGGGATCTTCCTGACACAGAGATCGAACCTGCATCTCCTGCACTGCAGGCAGATTCTTTACCCACTGAGCTACCTGGGAAGCCCCCTAGAGCAACTACCAAGAAAATAACTTTAGAAAAGCTAAAATTCAGCAGAAGAATTACCATGATATAATAAAACACATTTAAAACAGAAGTTTAAAGAAGTGAAGAAGAAACGGAAAGACAAAAAAAGATATGGGGCATAGAGAAAACAAGTAGCAGAGTGCTGCTGCTGTTAAGTTGCTTCAGTCGTGTCCGACTCTGTGCGACCCCATGGATGGCAGCCCACCAGGCTCCGCTGTCCCTGGGGTTCTCCAGGCAAGAACACTGGAGTGGCAGGCTTGAATTCAGATTATTTGGCAACCCCAGGTTTTGTTCAAAATGAGGTACAAAAGAGACAATGGAGTGGGGAACAGGGGTAGCAGAGACCGGAGACAGCCAGAAAGTGAAGACCGTCCTGCAGTTCCCTTTAGATGGGGTCTGCACTTGCCATTTCCCACAGTTTCTATGACTTAATTGCACTCACTTTCTGATTTTGTTACCTGACTGACAATGAGGTATTTTTCCTCCATCCCAGAGGAGTCAGTATCTCTTCCTGATACCCTGGATTCTCCCTTTATAGATGCATATCCAGTAGGGGCTCTCAAATCTTCCCAGGAATTATGCTTAGATTATATTTAAATCATTTGTAGTTAAATCATATTTAAGTATTTTAATCATGCATAATTTATGTAAAATTAAAGCATTTAATTCTCTCTCACAGGAGTAGGGATTGGGTGATTTAAATATGGAAAGGATCCATTTAAATTTTTATGTAAAGTTAGAGAAATGTAAACTATTTTATTGACATTTAGAGATAGTGTGATTTTATGTATTATTCATAACTCTAGTTTATAAGTGAGGAAATCAAGGCATAGAGAGTTCTTGTACTCTGTACAAAGTCATGTTGTTATCCAAGCTTCTTCCAGGGGGAATATTTTCACATTTACAAAAAAGGAAGAGAAATCAGCTCATACAAAGCTTTAAAAATGAATCAATGTCATGGAAAAAATTTTTTTCAACATCTCATAAAGATGAAAGAGACTTGTGGTTTTTTTTCATTTTCAACTGGCCTAGATGTCTTCCATGTTTCACTGGAGAACTGGAGGGATTTCAGCTGGAGAAGCTTTGGAGCAGCTGCTAAAATAATTACTCTATCATATATTTCATTTTTTTAAAACTGAGAAATGTTGTTTCTCAATTTCGAGAGGCCTTAGTTCCAAACACAGATAACAAGTTGGTTTCACTAGGTGTTCTGGTCTTATTCACATCCCAGAGTTCCAGGCACCCAGGAGAGTGTTCACATATTTTTGTACAATACAACCTAAGGAATCATCAGATCTTACCCTCTCATCTTTACTGTCATCCTAGACTAGAATCCTCAGTCATTCAAGCCAGAATGGTTTAGGACTGAGGACGACACATTGATTGCCCACCTTTAGACTAACTGGAGAAGTTTTGTTACAGCTTTATGTCTCTTGACCTTATTGTACTTCGAGCATGCAGAGTGTTCACATATTTTTGTACAGTACAACCTGAGGAATCATCATATTTTATCCTCTCATCCTTACTGCCATCCTAGATTAGAGTTTAGGACTAAGGATGACATATTGCTTGTTCACTTTTACACTAACTGGAGGTGTTTTGTTGCAGTTTTATGTCTCTTGACCTTATTGCACTGTGGTGTGTGAGGCTATCCCTCATGTCATGTTGAATATAAACAAGATGGAGGCAAGACTTGTCTATAGCTCAGTTTATGGCTAAACAACATGAGTGGCCTGCTCAATCCAGTTTTATTCTGATTTTAGAGTTTCAATTGGATTTTTTATAGTTACCCATAAAAGTCCGAGTTGGCATTAGGCGAGGCCTGAGCATAAGGCAAAGGCCACATCCTGGTGGCCTGTGTGCCAGGCCCACCCTGCAGATGTGTTTTTACGTTTTGTTTGGCCTTGAAAGTGGTTTAAAGAAATTGTTTTTCTGAATTTCATAGACAAAATTTTGCAATCTGGAGAATTCACATAAACATCTAAATTTCCTGTTTCTCCTGAAAAATCTGACTGGCCACAGTGGGCACACTAGCCTGCTGAGTAAATGCCACCACCTTTGACAGGGTACAAACCCACTTTCAGGGGGCTGCCTCACTCTTTTATGTTCCTGCTGGTCCTGGATGTTTGCGTCCATGACCATGCAGTCCGCTCCACCAATGGGCCGAGTCTTTAAAATGATTTGTTGACTTGGGACGCAGACAATACACCTACTTCATTTGTTTTCCCAAATTCAAAGCCATTGGGAATGTTTCTGTTGTGGTGCTTTTAGAAGATCTGAGACTCATTTGACTAGTCTCCATGGAGTAAATCTCTGACCTTGAATCTGACTTTTGGGAACAGTCAAAGGAAAATTTAGAGCCAAGTTTGGGGTGAAAAATATGTGTGACCATGTAATAGTGAAACCTGTTTCTCTTGGGTGGTTTGGTTTGTAAGCTGACTCAAAGGTAATTAAGGGAAAAAAAGAGCTCAATCATGCTTTGAGGCCTTTACTTCTTCCAGATGTCCATTACCCTTTCCACTGAGCTGTCATAATATCCTATGCGTGTTCCTATTATGCATCTATGATTCGGGTTTTAGCTTTTTGTTTACTGCCCTCTCCTCTTGGATCCAAAGAAGGCAGTGGCACCCCATTCCAGTATTCTTGCCTGGAAAATCCCATTGACGGAGGAGCCTGGTGGGCTGCAGTCCATGGGGTCACGAAGTCTGACACCACCGAGCGACTTCACTTTCACTTTTTACTTTCATGCATTGGAGACTAAACAACATGAGTGGCCTGCTCAATCCAGTTTTATTCTGATTTTAGAGTTTCAATTGGATTTTTTATAGTTACCCATAAAAGTCCGAGTTGGCATTAGGCGAGGCCTGAGCATAAGGCAAAGGCCACATCCTGGTGGCCTGTGTGCCAGGCCCACCCTGCAGATGTGTTTTTACGTTTTGTTTGGCCTTGAAAGTGGTTTAAAGAAATTGTTTTTCTGAATTTCATAGACAAAATTTTGCAATCTGGAGAATTCACATAAACATCTAAATTTCCTGTTTCTCCTGAAAAATCTGACTGGCCACAGTGGGCACACTAGCCTGCTGAGTAAATGCCACCACCTTTGACAGGGTACAAACCCACTTTCAGGGGGCTGCCTCACTCTTTTATGTTCCTGCTGGTCCTGGATGTTTGCGTCCATGACCATGCAGTCCGCTCCACCAATGGGCCGAGTCTTTAAAATGATTTGTTGACTTGGGACGCAGACAATACACCTACTTCATTTGTTTTCCCAAATTCAAAGCCATTGGGAATGTTTCTGTTGTGGTGCTTTTAGAAGATCTGAGACTCATTTGACTAGTCTCCATGGAGTAAATCTCTGACCTTGAATCTGACTTTTGGGAACAGTCAAAGGAAAATTTAGAGCCAAGTTTGGGGTGAAAAATATGTGTGACCATGTAATAGTGAAACCTGTTTCTCTTGGGTGGTTTGGTTTGTAAGCTGACTCAAAGGTAATTAAGGGAAAAAAAGAGCTCAATCATGCTTTGAGGCCTTTACTTCTTCCAGATGTCCATTACCCTTTCCACTGAGCTGTCATAATATCCTATGCGTGTTCCTATTATGCATCTATGATTCGGGTTTTAGCTTTTTGTTTACTGCCCTCTCCTCTTGGATCCAAAGAAGGCAGTGGCACCCCATTCCAGTATTCTTGCCTGGAAAATCCCATTGACGGAGGAGCCTGGTGGGCTGCAGTCCATGGGGTCACGAAGTCTGACACCACCGAGCGACTTCACTTTCACTTTTTACTTTCATGCATTGGAGAAGGAAATGGTAACCCACTCCAGTGTTCTTGCCTTGAGAATCCCAGGGACAGGGGAGCCTGGTGGGCTGCCGTCTATGGGGTTGCACAGAGTCAGACACAACTGAAGCGACTTAGCAGCAGCAGCAGCAGCCCTCTTGGATCAGACTGGGAGCAACTTGGGAAAGATATACTTTTGTTCATCTTTGATCTTGTTGGAGGCCCTCGGCACTGTTGAAAGCCAAGAGACTGAACTGAAGGATTCATTATTGAATGAATGAATTAATCAAAGGACCTAAATGGAAAGCGTCCCAAGATAATTATTTTAAAGGGGACAACAAACACTTTATATCGTAGGCATCCATTCTTATTTAAAAATATATTTGCCTATATTCCTGAAATCAAAATGAATTGAAAAATTAGTTGATATTGGATTGTATGCCTTTCCTTGTTCACTAACGTCAGCTCTGGTATTGAAAGTCACTGTTTTCCACTTGACAAGCAAAACTCACGTGACTGCACACTTGTGGTTTCCCTAACTGATGAGCAAGGAAGTATAAAAGCTGTAGAATCAAAGGTGAATAAAAATCCACCAAGAATTATAGCCTACTGCTCGTGTCCTAGTTTGAAACAAAGTATCAAAGTATTTCAGATGTTAACTTTTTTTGGTAGCAGCAGCCACCTCAGGATAGCGCAGCGCCGACACTTTAAAGATTTCGATGTAGAAAGTCACTAATAAATATTTCACAAGAGCAGCAGCCCCACCCCCAACACCGAAAATCCCAGAAAATTAAATCTCTTATATGTTGTTGCATTTGTAAAATCAGATGTTTTAAGGTTGGATAGTCCTGAGCAGCGTTAAGTATTCAGGGAATTCTTGAGTGTTTCTACGTAGAAGTGTCGCTTCCCACCTCCCGCGCTCTACCCTATAGTCTCTCTGCTTGTCCATCCAGAAACACAGAGGTCAGTCCCGACTCCACTCTCCCGCCTTTGAGAAGCCGCACAGGCGGGCCGCATCCTCTCTGTCCACCCGCTCTATTTTGGGGCCCCATGATCTCATGCCCTCTGCAGACCACACTCTGCAATTCCAGACCAGCCCGCGCCGCGAGGCCACGCAAGGCGATTCCTGCAAGTGTTCGGACGCTGCCTGAGGCGCGAGGCAGGCAAGGCTTGGAGGGGGAGGTTAAAGACACGCCCACGTAAAGGACCCAAAATAACCGACACGCTGAGTGCCCGAAATCAGACAGGAAGCCAAATAATCCGGGGCGTTGAGTTGCTTTCCCCTCGCCCAGCCCAGGGTCTGGCGGCGAGGGGCGGGCGCGGCTGCGGGCGGGACGGGGCGGGGCCGGCGCGGAGCCTATTAAAGGCGCGGCGGGGCGGCGGGGCCCGAGCGCCCGGGGCCACGATGGAGCGGGACGGCTGCGCTGGGGGCGGGAGCCGCGGCGGCGAGGGCGGGCGCGGCCCCCGAGAGGGCCTGGCGGGGAACGGCCGAGACCCGGGTCCCGGCCGCGCCGCCGAAGCGTCCGGGGAGCCGCAGGCGGCCGCGTCGCTGCTGGCCCCCATGGACCTGGGGGAGGAGCCGCTGGAGAAGGCGGCGCGCGCCCGCCCGGCCAAGGACCCCAACACCTATAAAGTGCTCTCGCTGGTAGGTCCCCGCTGGCCCAGCGCGCGGGAGGGCGGGGAGGGCGGCGCCGCCCCTGCGCGGCGAGCGTGCGGTCAGCACCCGGGGCCCGGAGAGAGACAAGTGGTGTGCCATTCTTCGTCGCCTTTTGGCTCTCCTCTGCGGGTTTTCATCCGTGCTCATCACCACCGAGCCTTCTCTTCCTCTCGGGGAAATATCTCACTCTCGCTGTTATTACTGATGCTCCAAAGGAACCTGTTTATGAAACCAGGCTGTTAAAAATCGTGATCTTTGGAAATCCCACCGCTTTCCCCCAGAGTACAAGGTCGTTCGTGGGGAAAAATGACCAACCTGAAAGTTGTTGGTTTTAGGATGATCGACAAGGTGTTTGTTTATTTTAATTTTAATTTTTTAATTTTTTTTACCTCTTTGGGGATATCCTTTCCTTGCATTAACCGATTCCACTTGAAAGATGTAACAGAGCTCTTTAAGTTGTATAAGGAACTTTAGAAAGTACTTTTTCTCTTGGCTTTGCTTAGGAATTTCTTTGCAGCTGTTCAGAAGCCCCATCAATATTCATGTTACGTGAATGTGAAGAAGTGTTTATGATTCTTCGTCCATTCTTCCAACCACATTTTTTATTGTTACAAAAGTACCCACTCGTCCTCTGCCACTTCGCTGGTACAGTTGCAGGATCTACAATCAATTTGAGGAAATGTGGGGGTGGTTTTCCCTTCTACATCTATGGCAGGAAGTACTAGACCCAGAATTCTGGGTTCTTGCTTTCAAGGCCTTTATTAATTGCTGGGGCCTCCTATAACTTTCCCCAAACCTCAGTTTCTTCAGTGTTAAAATGAGGACATCATCTCCATGTGCATCACATAGGGTTATTGTGAGGGTCAGGTGGAACAATGTATGTGGGGAAGTAAATTTGAAAACCACAAGGAGATGTAGTCATTTTATTGTATTATGTGGAAGTAACATTTCCATGTAGAGTGTGCCTTAAACTATATTGTCACTTAACGTTTTATGATTGGACAATGCAGTGTGGAGGACATCTTTTCTGATATTTGAAATCTTTCCTTTCATAAACTTTCCTTTTTCACTGTGTTTTGGGTGTCATGGAGATGATACAGTGCTTTGAGGAACCAACTTTCCTAAAGATATGGTGTCATATAATTAGTACCTAAAAATAAGCCTAAGATTCAAAGAGTAAGTGTCCAAACCACATAATGTTTGTATCTCAAGATATATTTTGCATCATATCTCACTATTTAAGACACCTGATACTTATGAGAACTTAGTCTTTTGAGTCACCATTTTTGTTTTTGTCAGAGGGAAACCTTAGCTTTTGCAACACTGTTACTTAATATTTTTCAGTTTGGCTCAGGCATTCAATATTTGTACATTGAATCTGTATGTAACTCCCATGTGAAATTACTTCTACATGCCTATCTGCAGTCTTAAAAGTTTGCTAAATTTGTCAGTTGCTAAATTCAGTTTTAGAATCTTTCCTATTCATTTACCTATAAATCCACAGTAGGTATCAACAGAGATCTACCTTTGGAACATGAATTTCAGTCTTTGACACCTGCAATCAGCTTGTGAAACAGCATTTCGTTTTACTCTGTTGATACAACTCTGGGCTTTGACGTGGAAATTTCTTTAATATTGTTACAAGTAGGACAATCATGAGAATTTTTAACACCATTAGGTGGGGTCTTTTGCTGTAACACATGTTGAGTTTAAACAAATTCCTACTTCATGTCTTTTGATGAAATACAATGGGCCATTAATATATACCCAAACTCACTGATGTGTTTTTGAAACTCTTAATGGTTTCAGGTGAAAATGAAACCCCGGTGGCTCAATGGTAAAGAATCTATCTGCCAGTGCAGGAGACGGCTGTTTGATTCCTGGGCTGGGAGGATCCCCTGGAGAAGGGCATATGGCAACCCACTCCAGTATTCTTGCCAAGGAAATCCCACAGACAGAAGAGCCCGGAGGGCTACAGTTCGTAGGGTCGCAAAGAGTCGGGCACGACTGAAGTGACTTGGCACACACGCACGCACGCATCCATTCTTTCCCTTCCCTACTTCCATACCCTTCTTCCTCTAGACTTTCCCAAATGATGCACTTCTAAAGGGAAAAGTCTCCAAAAGGAGCTTGACAGTTGTCACCAAAGAGCTCTGGGGCATGTCTTCTAGAGAGAAAAGTGAAAGTGAAAGTGAAGTCGCTCAGTCGTGTCCGACTCTTTGCGACCCCGTGGACTGTAGCCCACCAGGCTTCTCTGTCCATGGGATTCTCTAGGCAAGAATACTAGAGTGGGTTGCCATTTCCTTCTCCAAGGGATCTTCCCAACCCAGGAATCAAACCCAGGTCTCCTGCATCGGAGGCAAATGCTTTAACCTCTGAGCCACCAGGGAAGCCCTTCTAGAGAGAACCTGCAATTATATCAAGTGGGACATCTGCACACTTTTCATAAAGCTGAAGAAATGGGTTGACTAATTGCATCTGAGGTTGGGATTATGAGAGCCCAACCACTGAAGGGGTCTTCGGTTTTTATCTAGCAGGATTAACATAAGAGTTACCTTCCGGAGAGATAAGCAGGGGGCACAGGACTGTCGCATTTTTTCTGAAAGTGCTTCAGATACACTTAAATGCTGGAGGGAAGTGGGAGTGAATGCAGAAGGCCCAGTCCTGCCCTGCCTTGGCTTCTCCCCATATGATCCCTCGGCAGACCACAGGCTCTGCTCTGGAGACCTTGGCCCTGGTCTGTGGATGTCCTCATGAGCCAGGCTGTGGGAAACTCCAGGAGGTCAAACAAATATATGCTTCAGTAGATATGTTAGATCTGAATGCTTTTCCAGGTTCCACATTAAGTTCTGAACTGAAATGTCCGCTTCCACTAAGGTTGTTCCTGGACATTAATTTGAAATAGCTTTCCTGTTCCTGGCAGGGTTTTCAACCACATTGCAATACACTTCTCTATTCTTCAGTTAGCTCTTCCACAGCATCATTTTGTGTTTGTGACCTTTTGCTGTCCTTATGAATACATATACCTGTGTGTGTTCGTAGGTGGCCTTATGTGTGGGTGGTGGTGAATGAAGACAACTTTCACCTTTTGATGAAAGAGTTCTTTGTAAGTGGGAGAAGTTTCCCTTGTTTATCAGAAATTTGAGTGTGAAAGTTATTAATTCTGTTAGCTTCTCTCTCCCTTCTTGTAACACATCATCTTATTTCCAGACTACCACCTGGAGAAGAGCTCTGCTGTTAATCCAACTTGAAATTGACGTTGCTTTTTGGTTTGTAAAATTTTATATCTGCCCAGCCATAGTTGAGCATTTTATTTCAAAAATGACCAGCACATCTTAGGGTCTAGAAATGTCTCCTGTTTTCCCTTTATGGTGTTTTGTCTCACATGTTCTAATAAAATGTACTCAAGGTTTCTAGGAACTCAGCAAGACTGTTGTGTTTACTGCTGGGCCTACGGTACCTCACTGTCAGTGTCAGCTTTTGGTTGAATGAATGCAGTACGTTTTTACTGAGACTGAGTAACACTTGAACTTGGAAGAGGGTAAGCTAGGAAGACTGAACAAACAACTATGTACTCATATAGTCAATTGAAAGTCAGGAATCCAAATATAAATGCACTAATTGGCCTTCCATGGTGGCTCAGATGGTAAACAGTTTGCCTGCAATACAGGAGACCTGGGTTTGATCTCTGGGTTAGAAACATTCCCTGGAGAAGGAAATAACTACCCAGTCCAGTATTCTTGCCTAGAGAATGTCATGGACAGAGGAGCCTGGCGGGCTGCCATCTATGGGGTTACAAAGAGTCGGACATGACTGAGTGACTGCTACCGCTAGTCGCTTCAGCCGTGTCTGACTCTGCAACCCCATAGACGGCAGCCTGCCAGGCTCCCCCGTCCCTGGGATTCTCCGGGCAAGAACGCTGGGGTGGGTTGCCATTTCCTTCTCCAAAGCATGAAAGTGAAAAGTGAAAGTGAAGTCACTCAGTCATGTCCAACTCTTAGCGACCCCATGGACTGCAGCCTCCCAGGCTCCTCTGTCAATGGGATTTTCCAGACAAGAGTACTGGAGTGGGGTGCCATTGCCTTCTCCAGACTGAGTGACTAAGCACACAATAAGCACGCAATAGAGATGACACTTGTATCAATTCAGGGATAGGATCAAAATGGGAATGTCATTTATTTAACGCATAGCAAGATGGAAGAGGCAGTGAATGAACCCGAAACAAAAGTTCCCAACTAAAGTCAGCATATCTAAGAGGCCAGAGGGCCTTCATGATAACTTGGATTCAGAATCAAAATCTAGCCACTGGCCATGCCTTTAGAAAGAAACAGCCCAGGTGTGGTGCTCCGCAAGCACAAGTAAGGTCATCCTTCAGGTACAAGTGAATCTCCTTTGCTTATGCCAAGGCCTCTTCTGTGACTTTGCTGTCACATCCCAAATTCCATTTTTGTGTGGTTCTTCTAGAGGTCTGTTATCTTCAGCATTGCTTTCTATGACTTCCTTTCCTTCTGATTTGAGTCAGATTCTAGTCTTACTCTCTCTCACCATTTATATTTCAGATGTTTCTACTTCATATGGCCTCTTAGGAATACACAGGTGCCCTTCCAACCTTTTTGTGTTTTTCCTATTTATTCCCTCCACTTTTTTGTTACCTCTAGGCTCTTAGTTTTGCCATTTCCTGCCACATCACATCCTAATCATGACTCTGAAGAGAATCTCTGGAACCATATTGAGAGACCTCATGCATTTTCTATAATAAAGAACTGGGAACCAATAACCTTTTTAGAATATTTATAGATTTTTTTTATCAGCTTTTTATCTTCCTCCAGGTAATTCTTTTTTTTTCTTCTTCTCAGATTTAAGTATTAAAGGCAAATGAAAGTAGTTTTAAGTTCAGTTTTGTTTTTGAGTCTGATAAATTTCATTGCCAACTATCTGTATCACTGTTAAGACATAGAAAATGTATTTCAGCTATATAAGGGACATTTTAGAGAAGCCAGAGAACTTATTCATGATTCATGGCTTTTTGGAGTGGAGGGAAGGGGGAAAGCCACTTCAACTTTCAAACAACTTAGGAACAAAAACCTTTTGAAATACAACTTGTAATTAGAGATCTGCCTATGGTTAAGGTAAGCATGCCTCCATCAACCATGAACTATACCCCAAACAACAAAAATAAACAAGAAACCTTTTAGCAAATGAGACCAAGCAGAACATAGATTACTCTTGTTAGTCTAAGCTCTGTGCAACAAGAACTGATACTCAGAAGGCTGACCCAATATGAAAACCCTTTGACATCAAACAAGAGGTAACTTATGTATTTACCAAGGGAAGAAAGCATCAGTTCAGTTCAATTGCTCAGTTGGATCTGACTCTTTGCAACCCAATGTACTGCAGCACACCAGTCCTCCCTGTCCATCACCAACTCCTGGGGTTTACTCAAACTCATGTCCATTGAGTCGGTGATGCCATCCAGCTATCTCATCCTCTGTCGTCCCCTTATCCACCCACCTTCAATCTTTCACAGCATCAGGGTCTTTTCCAATGAGTAGGTTCTTTGCATCAGGTGACCAAAGTATTGGAGTTTCAGCTTCAACATCAGTCCTTCCAATGAATATTCAGGACTGATTTCCTTTAGGATGGACTGGTTGGATCTCCTTGGAGTGCAAGGGACTCTCAATTGTCTTCTCCAACACCACAGTTCAAAAGCATCCATTCTTTGGTGCTCAGCTTTCTTTATAGTCCAACTCTCACATCCATATATGACTACTGGAAAAACCATAGCTTTCACTAGATGGATCTTTGTTGGCAAAGTAATATCTCTGCTTTTTAATATGTTGTCTAGGTTTGTCATGGACTTCCCTGGTGGCTCAGACGGTAAAGTGTCTGTCTACAATGAGGGGGACCCGGGTTCGAGATCCCCTGGAGAAGGAAATGGCAATCCACGCCAGTACTATTGCCTGGAAAATCCCATGGACAGAGGATGCTGGTAGGCTACAGTCCATGGGGTCGCAAAGAGTCGGACATGACTGAGCGACTTCACTCACTCACTCACTCTAGGTTTGTCATAACTTTTCTTCCAAGGAGTAAGCATCTTTTAATTTCATAGCTGCATCACCATCTGCAGTGATTTTGGATTCCAAAAAAGTTAAGTCTGTCACTGTTTCCCCATCTATTTGCCTTGAAGTGATGGGACCGGATGCCATGATCTTAGATTTCTGAATGTTGAGTTTTAAGCCAACTTTTTTACTCTTCTCTTTTACTTTCATCAAGAAGCTATTTAATTCTTCTCTTTCTGCCATAAGGGTGGTGTCATCTGCATATCTGAGGTTATTGATATTTCTCCCGGCAATCTTGATTCCAGCTTGTGCTTCATCCAGCCCAATGTTTCTCATGATGTACTCTGAATTTAAGTTAAATAAACAGAGTGACAATATACAGCCTTGATGTACTCCTTTTCCTATTTGGAACCAGTCTGTTGTTCCATGTCCAGTTACAACTTGCTTCCTGACCTACATATAGGTTTCTCAAGAGGCAGGTCAGGTGGTCTGGTATTCCCATCTCTCTCAGAATTTTCCACAGTTTATTGTGATCCACACAGTCAAAGGCTTTGGCATAGTCAATAAAGCAGAAATGGATGTTTTTCTGGAACTCTTTTGCTTTTTAGGTGATCCAACAGATGTTGGTGATTTGATCTCTGGTTCCTCTGCCTTTTCTAAATCCAGCTTGAACACTGGGATGTTCACAGTTCATGTTCTATTGAAGGCTGGCTTGGAGAATTTTGAGCATTACTTTACTAGTGTGTGAGATGAATGCAATTGTGCAATAGTTTGAGCATTCTTTGGCATTGCCTTCCTTTGGGATTGGAATGAAAACTGACCTTTTTCAGTCCTGTCCCCACTGCTGAGTTTTCCAATTTGCTGGCATGTTGAGTGCAGCATTTTCACAGCATCGTCTTTTAGGATTTGAAATAGCTCAATTGGAATTCCATCACCTCCACTAGCTTTGTTCATAGTGATGCTTCCTAAGGCCCACTTGACTTCGCATTCCAGGATGTCTGGCTCTAGGTGAGTGATCACCCCATCGTGATTATCTGGGTCGTGAAGATGTTTTTTGTCCAGTTCTTCTGTGTATTCTTGCCACCTCTTCTTAATATCTTCTGCTTCTGTTAGGTCCATACCATTTCTGTCCTTTCTTGAGCCCATCTTTGCATGAAATGTTCCCTTGGTATCTCTAATTTTCTTGAAGAGATCTCTAGTCTTTCCCATTCTATTGTTTTCCTCTATTTCTTTGCACTGATCACTGAGGAAGGCTCTCTTATTTCTCCTTACTTTTCTTTGGAACTCTGCATTCATATGGATATATCTTTCCTTTTCTCCTTTGCCTTTCACTTCTTTTCTCATCACGGCTATTTGCAAGCCCTCCTCAGACAGCCATTTTTGTTTTTTGCCTTTCTTTTTCTTGGGGATGGTCTTGATCCCTGCCTCCTGTGCACTGTCATGAACCTCTGTCCATAGTTCTTCAGGCACTCTATCAGATCTAATCCCTTGAATCTATTTCTCACTTCCACTGTATAATCATAAGGGATTTGATTTAGGTCATACCTGAATGGTCTAGTGGTTTTCCCTACTTTCTTCAATTTAAGTCTGAATTTGGCAATAATGAGTTTATGATCTGAGTCACAGTCAGCTCCCGGTCTTGTTTTTGCTGACTGTATAGAGCTTTTCCATCTTTTATAATATATTTAAAAGAGCTTTTCAAAAGAATGGCCAGAATGTTCTGATAAATTTTAACTAGAACATTCTGTTTCCTGGGTATTTTAGTTATTTCAGATTCCGTGACAAGAATTGAGATAGCATCAACAGTACTTTTCATTTTATCCTCCCACTTTGGGCATAATGTTTGGTGGAAGAGTAGGTGGTAAAAGTTCAGATGATTATGTTCACATAGCACCTTGCACTTTCAGAAGCATTTTTTCATTTCTTTTTAATTGATCCTTGTCATATCAGCCACTCTGAAATAGGAAAGTATGGTTACAGATAAGGAAACTGAGGCTAGCAGAAGTGAATGAATTCTTCATTAGGGTGCATAGGTTCCAGCCTGGAGGTGTTAGGACCATAGACTCCTGGGCTCCAGTCCCAGACATTGTGATTTAGAAGATATGAAATTGTTGTGGGTTGAAGGCTTTTTTGTCTCATCCAGATTCATATGTTGAAGTGCCTACCCAGCCATGTGTGTTTATGGAAGTGGGGCCTTTCAGAGGGTATTAGATTTTTATGAGGTCATGAGGATGAAACTCTGATGATGGGATTGGTGGCCTTGTTAAAAGGGAGAGAGAAAGAGGAGATCTGAGCAAACATACCCACCCATAGAGGAAAGACCGTGTGAAGACCCAGTGAGAAGGCAACCATCTGCAAGCCAGGAAAATAGCCCCACCAGGAAACTAATCTCTCAGTTCCTTAATCTTGGACCTCTGAGTCTCTACAGCTGTGAGAAGTGCATTTCTGTTACTTAAGGCACCCAACCTGCGGCACTTTGTTTTAGCAATTTGGGCAGATTAAGATAGCAAGGGACTCAAGAAATCTTTTAGGCAAATACCTCAAGTTATTCAGATGTAGCTGATTCATTTACTCCACTTATAGAAACAGTGGGTTAAATTTATAGGCAAAAGTCACATCATTTGTGAGTAGAGGACTATGATAACTGAAAGAATGTTTAACTACAGATTTTTATGCTGGACTAATGACATACCCCCTCTCCTCCATTCATTTTCCTTTTATCAGTGGGAAGTCAATAATCATGTTATTGTGAGCTTCCAATGTATACCGATTTTGGGGAAAGTGACTTTCCTCTTCTTAATTTGAATTTCCTTCTTAATACATCTTTAGATGTGCTGCTGCTGCTGCTGCTGCTGCTAAGTCACTTCAGTCGTGTCCGACTCTGTGCGACCCCATAGACGGCAGCCCACAAGGCTCCCCCGTCCCTGGGATTCTCCATGCAAGAACACTGGAGTGGGTTGCCATTTCCCTCTCCAATGCATGAAAGGGAAAAGTGAAAGTGAAGTCGCTCGGTCGTGTCTGACCCTCGCTAGCATATCTCATTTGTGGGTCAATCATTTTCTCATCATTTCTTAGGGCTTGACACAGATTTAGGTGCAGATATCCTACCACTGTGGTTTGAGTCCTTTAAAGATCATTCTATCTTGGTTTTCAGGAAGTAGTCCTGAGAAAGTAGCTTGTTCTCAGAGCCAGTATCTTCCTTTGATACACTTTTTGGCATTAACAAACATCTGGAGCCTTTTGTCTCTCTGAAGATAGACGGAGAGCTGAAAAACTCAACAGCTTTGTAAATGATGCTGTGATACAATAAAATAAATTTAACCATCATTATGAGGCTTTTTTTCCCAAATAGTTTCATATTACTCCAGATTACCTGTAAGTGATTTTGGATAAAATTTTCGAGGCAAAAGGCCACACAGGTAGAACAGTTTCAGCTAAACTATTTCAAGCAGCAGTTCTTAAAGTGTGGTCTGTAGATCTCTGAGGGGCCCCTGAGAGTCTTTCAGAGGAACTGTGTGTCTAAACCATTTGAACAATGATGGACATTATTTGGGCTTCTCTGGTGGCTCAAATGGTAAAGAATCTGCCTGCGATATGGGAGACCTGGGTTTGCTCCCTGGGTCGGGAAGATCCCCCAGAGGAGGGTTGGCCACCCAAGTACTATTGCCTGGACAATTCCCATGGACAGAGGAGCCTGGCAGGCTACAGTCCACGGGGTTGCAGAGAGTCGGACACGACTGAGCGACCAAGTACAGACATGATTTGTCCTTTGCACTGTGCTGTCGTTTACACCACGTGAAAACTGCTTGCACCTCAGTGGAAATGGGGGCAGTGGCACCAATTGTACATGTCCTCCTGCATTTGCAACTAAAACCAGAAAAGCCAGTTTCATATAATGAAGCAGTAAAAATGTCCTCGATAGAGCAGATTCATTATATCAACCTAAATTACCTGCCTTGTTAGTATTCTGTTTGACACAATTGGAAGTCTGCCATTAGCACATCTGCTGCAGACTGAAGTATTATTGTTTCTGGAGGAAAAGCAGTCTTGTTATTTGAGTTGTGAACTGAACCAGCTGCCTTTTTTGACGAGAGGGAAAATATCATTTTTATTTGAAAGAGCAACTGACAAACTGGTTATTCAGACTTGTGTATTTGGCCCATTTTCTCAAAAACGAATAGTGTCAGCTTGTCACTTCCAGGGAAACGAAGTAAGGTACCTGCTACCTGTAATAAAATCCAACCTTTTAGGTAACAATTGAAATTTTGGAGAATTTGATTCTGCCATTTTAAGTCTGACAGCATCCCAATCCTTAAAGACTTTTCTGATGAAATCGATGAAGATAGTAAGAGATATGACTTTTTTTCATAGGCTATAATGATATGTGTCAATGTTTGGAAGAATATATACCTCTGCTGCTGCTGCTAAGTCGCTTCAGTCATGTCCGACTCTGTGCGACCCCATAGACTGAAGCCCACCAGGCTCCCCCGTCCCTGGGATTCTCCAGGCAAGGACACTGGAGTGGGTTGCCATTTCCTTCTCCAATGCATGAAAGTGAAAAGTGAAAGGGAAGTTGTCGCTCAGTCGTGTCTAACTCTTAGCGACCCCATGGACTACAGCCTACCAGGCTTCTCTAGCCATGGGATTTTCCAGGCAAGAGTACTGGAGTGGGGTGCCATAGTGGACCAATATTTTCCAAAGGACCAATGGATGATTTACAGAAGTATGTATGGGTATAAGTTCTAATCAAAGTACAAGATAGAATAATGGGTTTTAATGTAACAGTATTGTTTCAAGTTTGATGTTGCATTTTTCCTTTAAGAAATTACAGCCCATCAATAGATGAACAGATACAGAAATTGTGGTACATATGTAAACTGGAATATTACTCAGCTATAAAAAAGAACACATTTGAGTCAGCCCTAATGAGGTAGATCAACCTAGAGCCTATTATACAGAGTGTAGTAAGTCAGAAAGAGAAAGACAGATATTGTATATTAATACATGCATATGGACTCTAGAATCTAGAAAGATGGTACTGATGAACCTGTTTGTAGGGCAGTAGTAGAGACGCAAACATGGAGAATAGACTGTGGACACGGGGGTAGGAGGGGGTGAGATGAATTGAGAGAATAGCATGGAAATATACATTGCCATATGTAAAACAGATAGGAGGTGGGGATTTGTTTGTGACACAGGGAGCTCAACTCAGTGCTCTGTGACAGCCTATATGGGAAAGGAATTCAGGAGGGAGGGGACGTATGTGTGCCTGTGGCCAATTCATGTTGATGTGTGGCAGAAACAAACACAATATTGTAAAGCAGTTATCCTCCAATAAAAACAAATATATTCAAAAACAAGAAATTACAGCCCATAAAATTTTGGTGTCATTTTAAAGAAGGATGTGCACAATTTATCTGAAAAGGCTTTTTAGGGTCCTCAGTAATTTGTAAGAATATAAAGTGATTCTGAGATCAAAAGTTTTGAGAATATTTACTTTAAGGAAAGGTGTACATTCAGTACTATTTTGAGAACTAGGGAAAGAGGGAAAGGAAATTAAGACATATAAAAAGAATCAGCTATTTACAATAATTTTATCTTTATTTAGGTAAGGTCCTTTATTGATTTCAAAATATTGATACTTTTTCATCTACTACCTGGTTTGGTCCAAACCACAGCTGTGTCATTATCTTCATGTTAGAGATGAAAAAGATCATACTTAGAGAAAGTTGGGGAGCTTCCCAAGATCACAAAACTAATAATTCTATTAATCTCATTGCTGTAGCTTATTGACAAATGAAGTTAGACAAAATTGGATTTAAAGTATTGTTATTAGCTGTTTGAAGATATGGAAATAGCTTAAATTTCCTGAATATCAGCTTCCATAATCATTAGGTAGACGTCATAAAACTCTGTTTGGTGTTAGGAGAATTAAGTTAGATACAGTTTACAAAGTGGCACATAGTGTGACTTGAATAAATAGTCATTTTTCATGTTATTATTGAAAGCTGCAGTATTACTGATTTTTTTTTTCTTACTCAGAAGATACTTACATCTTTGCAAGTGTGGTCTGCAGACTAGCATATCAGAGTCATCTCCTTGGAACTTGTACAAAATGCAGAATCTTGGGCCCTACTCTAGATCTGCCATACTAGAATCTGCATTTTCACAACCCCCAGGGGTCTCTCTGCACACTGAAGTTTGAGGGGCTGCACTCCATAGGTATACTAACCTGAATTTCTTTAGCTGGGGGTTCCAATCAACCCTTGTCCTGCCATTGACTTCACATATAATGTTCTGATTAAAAAACAACTAAATGTTCTTTAATGACCTCAACTGTGTTAGCACTGGGTGGAAGTGGTGCTGCTGCTGGTGACATTTGTCCCTTTTTTGAAGTTAAGAGGCACATTGATTACAGTTGCCCCATTGCCTGTCGCGCATACAGAACATTGCATGCACGGTCTCTCCTCTCCTTCCTGTGCGTGTTTTCCCTCTCCTAGGATCCTACCTCTGCTCTTATTGGTTTCTTTAACTGTGTTTCCTTACTGTACCCTGGGCTTGCCCTTTAATTGTTCTTTAATTCTCTAAGCTACCAGTCTTCTGGCTTTGCTGTGATCTGATAACATGCCCATGTTCTTTCCAGTTCAGCCCTTCATCTATCAGAATATCAAGTAGATTTCACTTTACATTGCTCCATCAATAGAACTCTTCAATTCAAAGTTTCCACTGCAGTGCCTTCTCAACAATCCACAATACCAAAACAAAGGAATCTTAGATCAGGGCTTTTTCAGGTGGTGTTGAATCAGGTTCAGCATCCTTGGCACAGAGTTTATTCCATAATACTTCATCTTTCAAACACATATGCTTTTTATAAAGTGCCACCCAACACCATTTAGATTAGAATCTTTTGGAGACCAGGAGAAACAGGTGAATGAAGTATATTCAGGTGGGAAGGTGAAAAGGGTGTGGATTAAGAGCATTGTAAATAGACTGTTGATCTTATCTGGTTTTGGATTAACTAGAGAAATAAGTACAGAACAACTCTGCTTGTACAGTATTTATTTAAATACCTTACTGATCAGCTCACAGGAAGTAAATGTGAAGAATGTTGGCAGTTCAGTTCAGTTCAGTCGCTCAGTCGTGTCCGACTCTTTGCAACCCCATGAATCGCAGCACGCCAGGCCTCCCTGTTCATCACCATCTCTTGGAGTTCACTCAGACTCACATCCATAGAGTCAGTGATGCCATCCAGCCATCTCATCCTCTGTCGTCCCCTTCTCCTCCTGCCCACAATCCCTCCCAGCATCAGAGTTTTTTCCAATGAGTCATCTCTTCGCATGAGGTGGCCAAAGTACTGGAGTTTCAGCTTTAGCATCATTCCTTCCAAAGAAATCCCAGGGCTGATCTCCTTCAGAATGGACTGGTTGGATCTCCTTGCAGTCCAGGGGACTCTCAAGAGTCTTCTCCAACACCACAGTTCAAAAGCATCAGTTCTTCGGTGCTCAGCCTTCTTCACAGTCCAACTCTCACATCCATACATGACCACAGGAAAAACCATAGCCTTGACTAGACGGACCTTAGTCGGTAAAGTAATGTCTCTGCTTTTGAAAATGCTGTCTAGGTTGGACATAACTTTTCTTCCAAGGAGTAAACGTCTTCTAATTTCATGGCTGCAGTCACCATCTGCAGTGATTTTGGAGCCCCCAAAAATAAACTCTGACACTGTTTCCACTGTTTCCCCATCTATTTCCCATGAAGTGATGGGACCGGATGCCATGATCTTCGTTTTCTGAATGTTGAGCTTTAAGCCAACTTTTTCACTCTCCTCTTTCACTTTCATCAAGAGGCTTTTTAGCTCCTCTTCACTTTCTGCCATAAGGGTGGTATCATCAAAGTTAAATAAGCAGGGTGACAATATACAGCCTTGACGCACTCCTTTTCCTATTTGGAACCAGTCTGTTGTTCCATGTCCAGTCCTAACTGTTGCTTCCTGACCTGCATACAGATTTCTCAAGAGGCAGGTTAGGTGGTCTGGTATTCCCATCTCTTTCAGAATTTTCCACAGTTTATTGTGATCCACACAGTCAAAGGCTTTGGCATAGTCAATAAAGCAGAAGTAGATGTTTTTCTGGAACTCTCTTGCTTTTTCCATGATCCAGCGGATGTTGGCAATTTGATCTCTGGTTCCTCTGCCTTTTCTAAAGCCAGCTTGAACATCAGGGAGTTCACGGTTCACGTATTGCTGAAGCCTGGCTTGGAGGATTTTGAGCATTACTTTACTAGCATGTGAGATGAGTGCAATTGTGCGGTAGTTGGAGCATTCTTTTGCATTGCCTTTCTTTGGAATTGGAATGAAAACTGACCTTTTCCAGTCCTGTGGCCACTGCTGAGTTTTCCAAATTTGCTGGCAGATTGACAGAGGAAAGTGTAATTATGCCTGTGTCATTTGGGGGAAACTTTCAAAGAAAAAGAGAACATTGATTTTTCTGGGAAGACAGTCAAAGATCTTGAGAGACAGGCGTCAGGTAAAGAGTCCTAGACTTGGAGTCACAAGAATAATTTGCTGTGTGACCTTTGAGCACTTGTTTTGCTCTCTCTGATCATAGCCTGAGTGTTTTGAATTAGGTGGGTTTCTTCTAGGTTTAAAAATCTTTGTATGGACAACTTATAATATTTTCCTTTTGTTGTAAGGATACTACATATTGCAGAAAGTTCAGAAAGTACAAAAAAGTATAAAGGAGAAAATAAAAATTGTGTATGTGCTATTATCTGGTGTTAATGTTTTGTTCCCTCAGAACTTTTCTGGGTATGTATTATTTTTTTTAAACAAAAATGGAATGATGCTACTGCATATACTGTTCTATATGTGTTTTAAGCTTGTATTTCCCTTATGAGATTTTCCCATTGCTAGACAGCTTTTTACTGCACCTTTCATGAGTGGAATTTTGAGAATTTTATCAACTTTAGTTCATAGGGTAATCTTTGAAAGCATCTCTGCTCATACCTCAGACATAATCATTCTGCAAGAATTTAAATATTTTTTAGGACACAGTTTTTTTCTCTTTAATCAATTTTATTTAGTTGGAGGCTAATTACTTTACAATATTGTAGTGGATTTTGCCATACATTGACATGAATCAGCCATGGGTGTACACGTGTTCCCCATCCTGAACCCCCACCCTCCTCACTCCCTGTACCATCCCTCTGGGTCGTCCCAGTGCACCAGCCCCGAGCATCCTGTATCCTGCATCAAACCTGGACTGGCAATTCCTTTCAAATATGATATCATACATGTTTCAATGCCATTCTCCCAAATCATCCCACCCTCGCTCTCTCCCACAGAGTCCAAAAGATTGTTCTATACATCTGTGTCTCTTTTGCTGTCTCACATATAGCGTCATTATTACCATCTTTCTAAATTCCATATATATGCATTAGTATACTGTATTGGTGTTTTTCTTTCTGACTTACTTCACTCTGTATAATAGGCTCCAGTTTCATCTACCTCATTCAAACTGATTCAAATGCATTCTTTTTAATAGCTGAATAATATTCCATTGTGTATGTGTACCACAAGTTTCTTATCCATTCCTCTGCCAGTGGACATCTAGGTTGCTTTCATGTCCTAGCTCTTATAAACAGTGCTGCAGTGAACATTGGGGTACACGAGAACACAGTTTTTGTTTAATTCATCCCTCAAATCCATCTCCATTTTCTTTGTTTCTTCTTATGGTTTGATTGTTAGTTTTCTGAAAATAATGACTTCCTTGAACTGTATTTCCATTCTGAATTTCCCAGATACTGCCACAGCACATGTGGGAAAATGTATGCTTTCATTACTCCAGTAACAGTGTTACCACTCAAGGGTTTAGCACTTATACCTTCATGCATTCAGAGCAGAACGGAACAGACCTGGGACAAATGTATGTAGCCATTTACTGGTCAACATTTGTCAAGCGTGCAGATCAGACTCATCACATGGTAAGTGGTATGTGTTTATTGAATTCCTGCGCGACTTTACTGAGTTTACTCTTTCTCCAACCCTAGGTTAAGCCCTTTATCTCCTTACTTGGCGTAGTTGTGTAAGGCAGGAGGGAGCAAATGGTGAGTGAGCCTAGTCTGGGACCAACATCTCAAGGGACTCTGCGTCCCATATGTTATAGGGGACTTGCACATTCTTATATGCATAACTTGGATTTAGAGGTTCAAAGGGTTCAGGTTATTTTTCAGCTTCTGCTCTGGTGGCATTTTACCAATTTTAAAGA
>SJYT01030292.1:125719-145042 GCA_006410635.1 Cephalophus harveyi
TTTCAATTGAAAAAATTATAGAATAATTTCTCAAGTATGTAAATATATACACTTGTGTGTGTATATATATAATATATGCATATATATAAATGCATGTGTAAAAATGCACATATATATATATGCATATATATATGCATTTTTTTAAAAGTAAAGGAAAATAGACCAATGTTTTTAAGTAGTAGAAATTTTGTAGTGGAATAATATGGATTCTTGCCTATTTCTTTTTTTCAATAAACTTTTTATTTTTAGAATAGTTTTGGATTTACTGAAAAGTTGCAGAGCTAGTACAGAGTTTTCATATGTCACACACCAGTTCCCCTGTCTTTAACATCTTATATTAGTATAGTACATTTGTCACAACTACTGAACTAATGTGGATGCGGCCCAATTAACTAAAGTACAAACTTTGTTCATATTTCCTTAGTTTTTCTGTGATGTCCTTGTTTGTCGTTCTGGTGTCTTATCCAGGAATACCAGGTTATGTTTCCATGTTATGTCTAGCTAGGTTCCTTTGGGCGAGGTTTCTCAGACATTCTCAGACTTTCTTTGCTTTTGATGACCTGGACAGTTTCAAGGAGAACTGGTCATGTATGTTGTGGAATGTCTGATGGTTTTCTCATGATGAGATTGGGATTATGTGCTTTTGGGAGGCAGACCACAGAGGTGAAGTGTCATTCTGAACACATCATATCAAGATTCTATGCTATTAATATGACTTCATTGTTGATGTTAACTTTAATTACCTGACTGAGGTAGTGTTTATGAGAGTTTTCCAACTCGAAAATACTCTCTTGTGCCTTTCCATTCTGTACTCTTTGGAAGGAAGTCACTAGAGAGTTAGATTTCACTCTCAGGGTGGAGTATCTACATAAGTTGTTTGGAATTCTTCTGTACGGGAGATTTGCTTATTCTTCCCCACATATTTATCTATTCAGTCATTTATTTGCATAAGTATGAACTCATTAATATTTATTTTATACTTTGTTCAGTTCAGTTCAGTCTCTCAGTCGTGTCCAACTCTTTGCGACCCCATGAATCGCAGCATGCCAGGCCTCTCTGTTCATCACCATCTCTACTGAAGAAGGCTTTCTTATCTCTTCTTGCTATTCTTTGGAACTCTGCATTCAGGTGCTTATATCTTTCCTTTTCTCCTTTGCTTTTCGCCTCTCTTCTTTTCACAGCTATTTGTAAGGCCTCCCCAGACAGCCATTTTGCTTTTTTGCATTTCTTTTCCATGGGGATGGTCTTGATCCCTGTCTCCCGTACAATGTCACGAACCTCATTCCATAGTTCTTCAGGCACTCTATCTATCAGATCTAGGCCCTTAAATCTATTCCTCACTTCCACTGTATAATCATAAGGGATTTGATTTAGGTCATACCTGAATGGTCTAGTGGTTTTCCCTACTTTCTTCAATTTGAGTCTGAATTTGGTAATAAGGAGTTCATGATCTGAGCCACAGTCAGCTCCTGGTCTTGTTTTTGTTGACTGTATAGAGCTTCTCCATCTTTGGCTGCATAGAATATAATCAATCTGATTTCGGTGTTGACCATTTGAAGTCTAGGTGTAGAGTCTTCTCTTGTGTTGTTGGAAGAGGGTGTTTGCTATGACCAGTGCATTTTCTTGGCAAAACTCTATTAGTCTTTGCCCTGCTTCATTCCGCATTCCAAGGCCAAATTTGTCTGTTACTCCAGGTGTTTCTTGACTTCCTACTTTAGCATTCCAGGCCCCTATAATGAAAAGGACATCTTTTTTGGGTGTTACTTCTAAAAGGTCTTGTAGGTCTTCATAAAACCGTTCAACTTCAGCTTCTTCAGCATTACTGGTTGGGGCATAGACTTGGATAACTGTGTTTATATTTTTGCTCAAATTGTTCCAGCTTTGGCCTTTGAGAGTTCGCTTCCATGTCCCTTTGACACACACACATAGTTATGTGTGTTTTTTTTTTTTTAGTACTCCCTTACTTTCTGGTGCTAAAAGATGAGTCTAAAAGTCTGAAACTTCGTCACACAGAATTACAATTTTTTTTCTTGTGATGAGAATTTTCAAGACTCTCTTAGCAACTTTCAAATATGCATTTTAGTATTATCAATTATGGTCATGATACTTTACTTTTCCAGCATTTGTTACTTATTTTAGAAGTGGAAGTTTATACCTTTTGTCATATCCAATGATTGTGTGTATGTGTGTGGGTGTGGGTGTGTATAGCCTTCCCTTACTTTCTGGTACAAGAGTCTGAGTTTTAGGCTCCTCTTGTCCTATTTTTTTCCCCCTAAACGTTTACTAATCTCTTGATACTCTAAAACTCATGAATATAACCCACTTCTTCATCTGAAAATTAGAAGTGGACTTGTGTAACTGTGTATACCTGAGCTCTCTGTGCATTAACCAAAGGAAGAAAAGTACACGTCACACCACTCACATCTCCATATCACTCTGTGGAGTAGTTTGTAGACATTTCTCTTCCTCTGCGAAGTGATGAAGACCCAGGTCATTACTTCTGAATGAAGCTGGCCAGTTGTGTACTTTTGGCAGAGTCAGCTCTTAGATTCCTTCACTGACCATTTTATTGTGGGAATTTAGGCATAAAATCTGGGGAAACAAAAGCAAGCATGTTCCCTCAGATGGTCAGGAAACCATATTAGTTCGTTCTACCAACTTTGCTTCCCTGGTGGCTCAGAGGGTAAAGCGTCTGCCTGCAGTGCGGGAGACCTGGGTTCAATCCCTGCATTGGGAAGATCCCCTGGAGAAGGAAATGGCAACCCACTCCAGTACTCTTGCCTGGAAAATTCCATGGACAGAGGAGCCTGGTAGTATATAGTCCATGGGGTCTTGAAGAGTTGGACACGACTGAGCAACTTCACTTTCACCAACTTTGATAAATTCATCTCTGGCCATCTGGCCAGCAGCATCTGGCCAGCATCTGGCCATCAGCTCTATAGACTCAAAGCACCTCATGGTTTTTGATGGGTCAAGGATTCAGGAAAGGCCTGGCTCGGCAGGTTGGCTCGTAGCCACCCATTTGCAGTCAGTTGCAACAGTAGGGAATAGAGTACCTTGATGTTGGCTAGGCATCTGTCTCCCACTTCAGGTAATTTCCGAATCTCCCAACAGTTCTCTGTGCTGAGATAGTCTGGGCTTACAGCATGATAATCTCAGAGTATAATGCTTGCATTGGGGCTGATGGCTTTAAGAGTAAGTATTTCAGAAATAGATTTACATAATTTTAAAGTAATTAGATAGTGTTTTATATTATTTGGGTTTCAGTTCAGTTCAGTTGCTCAGTTGTATCCGACTCTTTGTGACCCCATGGACTGCAGCACGCCAGGCTTCCCTGTCCATCACCAACTCCTAGCGCTTGTTCAAACTCCTGTCCATCAAGTCAGTGATGCCATCCAACCATCTCATCCTCTGTCGTCCCCTTCTCCTCCCAACTTCAATCTTACCTAACATCAGGGTCTTTTCAAATGAGTCAGTTCTTTGCATTAGGTAGCCAAAGTATTGGCATTTCAGCTAATGTATTATATTAACTCAATTGTTTATTAACAGAAATTTATGTTATTTGCATATCTTTGCTATTACAAATAATGCTACAGTAAATAAATATCTATGCAAATCCTTATCTGCTAATGTGAACCATTCTATCAGATAAATTAAGAGATTTGAAATTGCATGAGACAGTCAGTCAGTCAGTTCAGTCGTTCAGTGGTGTCTGACTCTTTGTGACACCATGGACTGTATAGTTCATGGAATTCTCCAGGTCAGAATATCGGAGTGGGTAGCCTTTTCCTTCTCCAGGGGGTCTTCCCAACCCAGGGATCGAACCCAGGACTCCTACGTTGCAGGTGGATTCTTTATCAGCTGAACCACAAGGGAAGCCCAAGAATACTGGAGTGAGTAGCTATCCCTTCTCCAGCAGATCTTCCTGACCCAGGAATCGAACTGGGGTCTCCTGCACTGCAAGCGGATTCTTTACCAACTGAGCTATCAGGGAAGCCACTTTTCTTAAGAAGCCACAGTAATTCTGAAGACTAAAGGGAGACCAAGTATATTTTTCAACACTGAAAGCAGAAGTGTATTTTTGAACACTGAAAGCAGAAGACAGTTAAATAAACCGTAGACCAAAATCAGTGTGGATATTTAATAATTTTGTGATTCCATATGGGCATTACCCACTCTTGGATGTAAATAGAAACTCTGGTTACCTGCCAGGTTTTTAAGAGGATCCTGCTTTGTGTTGAAGTGTTTCCTGTTACTAATCTTGTTGATTAGGTACTTACATCTCAAGATTCAGTAAGGGTATAACAGTCATGGAGCGAAGGTGGCCATCAAAGCTGAATCTCTGCTGAGACCATTACTTTATACACCAGATGGACATTTTATGCTTTGACCTTTAACTTCAGAGGGAAATAGTCTGTGAAAGCTATCCCTGAAATCTGGGAGAGGTGATTTGCTCACTCAGGCAGAAGTTTAAAAAGTAGGGGGATATTATTTTCTTTGAAAATGCTTGCTACTTTTAGAAACCAAAATAAATGATCATGTTTTTCTTTTTATTGTATCTATATGATAGGATGGATGTTAGCTGAGCCTATTGTAATCATTTCACTATGTATGCAAATCAAACCATCATACTGTATGCCTGAAACATACATAGTGATGTATGTCAGTTATTTTTTAATAAAACTGGGGAAAGAAATAAGTGAACATGATAGGAAAGGAGAATTAGCAGCCTAGATAAATCAGTTCTCTGGAAACCTTGCAGGGTCCCAGGAAAATTTTCCAATATGAAGAATATGGCTCAGGTGAGTGTCTGACTCCTCTTCTGCTTCACCTGGGGAAGTAAGGGTTCAGGGATACTGCTTCAGGTACTTCGTATGACAGGCGTAGGAGTTTATCCCAATGGCCTGCATTCAGGAAGAAATCTTAATATATGTATGGATTTGGAGTAGTAGTCCGTAAGAGAGGAGAGTATAGGATATGGGGTTGGGATAATCCAAATAAAGATAAGATCAAATGTCAAAGGAAAGTAGACTCATAAATATTATATATTTATTAGGGAGCATAGAAAATATACATCCAAACCAATAAAGGGATTGTAGATGACGTGATTTTCTCAATGTTGCAAAACTCCCAAAGGCTGCAGTTTTGTTATAGTTATATGTTTAACTGAAAATGGATACAGTTTTAAAAATAATTTCCCTACAATTTATGGTATGGTAACATTCTAAC
The DNA here is from genome assembly GCA_006410635.1 of Cephalophus harveyi. Taxonomy (NCBI): domain Eukaryota; kingdom Metazoa; phylum Chordata; class Mammalia; order Artiodactyla; family Bovidae; genus Cephalophus; species Cephalophus harveyi. The sequence goes on from SJYT01030292.1 coordinate 130,949, forward strand.
CTTGTTTCTGTTTTCTTAAGCTAGGATTCTCATTTGATATTCCATCTTAACATGTTCTCCTAAAAAAATATGTTTTTCAGTTATCATTACTAGCTCTTGTAGGCTACTGATTTGAACTTTCCTTGAAACGTTTCTTCAAATGCTTATTTTACAGGCATAATTCATTGAAAATTAGGAAAATGATTAAATGACTATTTGCTGAAATATCAAAGGTGTAAAATCCTTTTTTAAACTATTATAGTTTAGATAAGACTTTCACATTTTTATCTGCCCAAGAGACTAGCAAAACCAAGTGTGTACTGTGCTTATTCAAAAATAATTGTCTTGAAGTGTGCTTTCTATTATCAGTAACTCCTAACAGATTGTGGGTATCATCTTCTCTTTCATGTATATAGTGTCATATCTGAATGTTAAAACATATCTGTCTGCTGTTATCTTTCTTTCTCACTTAGGAAAACAGTTAAAAGCTCAGAGTAAACATGGAGGGGGAGCCATTAAGAGTCCATATTTCATAATAAAGTAAATATTACATAAATATTTAAATATTAATTTAATATTTAATTAATAACTAATATTTAATTAAATATCTAATATTTAATTAAATATCTATCACCTTCTGACTTTATTTTTCCTTTATTCTTTTTTAAAGGGTATGAGACAAAAGAATCCCAAAGAAGAGTGTGTAGCTTTTTGATGTGAATATTATTTCTTTTTACTCATGACTAGAATTGACTTTGGTAAAAATCTGTTGTACTCAGCGTGCTACTGATTTCCCTTGCTGCTAAGTCGCTTCGGTCGTGTCCGACTCTGTGCGACCCCACAGATGGCAGCCCATTGGGCTCCGGCATCCCTGGGATTCTCCAGGCAAGAACACTGGAGTGGGTTGCCATTTCCTTCTCCAATGCATGAAAGTGAAAAGTGAAAGTGAAGTCGCTCAGTCGTGTCTGACTCAGCGACCCCATGGACTGCAGCCTACCAGGCTCTTCCGTCCATGGAAGTTTCCAGGCAAGAGTACTGGAGTGGAATGCCATTGCCTTCTCCAACTGATTTCCCTTATTCACTAAATATGAAAAATAGTATTTTAAGAAATGTACCAGATTTCATAGTAATATTTCTGAATAAATTAGAAGTGAGTGCTGTTGGGAATCATGGTATACATCCAGCAATTCTATTAATCCTTATTGTAAAAAAAATGCATTGATGGTAGATTCTTGGAAAGTCAACCAAAAACCTCTGTGATGTGTCACTGAAGCTTGTTTTTGTGAACTCCTATCTTAGCATCTCTCATTTTAAAGGCAATATTTTCCCTTCTCTGTTTGTGGTAATTACTGGTATCCACAGAGCAGAGATTCTTTCTGTCCATAAAAGGGAACTGCTATGGCTGGTGATCTTAGATTGCTTGTAACTCATACAGAGGTCTTAGATGTGCTTTAGCAGCTGGGTTTGTGAAGGTAATGACATATCCTATCCACATTCTTGGCATGAGCAGGTGGTTACCCCACATGCAAGGATCTGTGCAGAGTCAAAAGAACCTACCATGGTGTTCCTTTCTGTTATACTCTCATTTGGAGGAGCCTGGTGGGCTGCAGTCCATCGGGTCGCTAAGAGTCGGACACGACTGAGCGACTTCCCTTTCACTTTTCACTTTCATGCATTGGAGAAGGAAATGGCAACCCACTCCAGTGTTCTTGCCTTGAGAATCCCAGGGACGGAGGAGCCTGGTGGGCTGCCGCAGCAGCAGCAGCCTTCTGATTTGTCCTTCTGGTTATTCTTATAAGCAGTGCTTTGGTGGCCTTGATCACCAAGATATGTTTGGGGTTTTGCTGTCATTTTTTTGTGTGTTTGTGTAGTATAGTTTAAGAAATTGCAAGTTATTGCTTGAAACTTCATAAAATAATTCTCCATTATACTTTTATTTTAGCACCTCTTTTCTGTCATCATAATCTTCAGCCTATGCTAGTCATAAGCTGATAGATATCATGATAATGACTTCCGTGACTTCTAATTGAGACTTGTCAATGAGAGAATAAATACTGTCATTGTTTCCATAATTGCTAAAGCTGGCATAATGGTGAGGGTAAAGGACATTCAGTTTAATACAGTTATCATATCATACAGTTAATACAAGGACATTCCTTGTATAGTACTGGCAGACACTAGTATTTCTTAAATTGATTTTGATTAGGTTGAACATGAGTCAGAGAGACAGAGATATAAAATATATGTTTTTGGAAGCTATCAGAAATTGAAATACAATTTTGAAGTCATAAACTTAATTTTATAAAGAAATTCTGCCTGCTTATATATCTTATATGCTGTGTACTATATTATAAATATATTATATTATGTTGTATTGAAGTTAGAACATCCTCTGAAGGACCATAGCTATTGTATAATTTGTGGTGTATTTCCCATATGTAAAGATACATACAAGCTAATCTCACTTGGGCTTCTCTGGTGGTTCAGCTGGTGAAGAATCTGCCTGCAATGAGGGTGACCTGGGTTCGATCCCTGGGTTGGGAAGATCCCCTTGAGAAGGGAATAGCTACCCCCCCAGTATTCTGGCCTGAATTCCATGGGCTGTATAGTCCATGGGTCACAAAGAATTGAACATGACTGAGCGACTTTCACTTTCACTTCACTTAATCTCACTTTATCCACCTTAAGTTGTGAAGATGATCTCAAACTTGATGATTCTCCGATGTTTTTGGCAGAAGCAAACATAAATGCTTTCTTGAGGAAAACACCTTCATCCTAGGCTTCAACGAATCCTGGAAATTTTTAACACAAGTGAACAGAATACATTTAGGAACAATCAAGCACACACCGGCAGCAAAAACCAGCAGAAACATCACACAGCAGAAGATGACAAGCAACAGCTTCAGATGATGGTATTATCAGACTCAGAGGATAAAATTCTTGACCATTTTTTAAAGAAAATATGGGAGAAATAATAGGGAATTGAGTTAGAGTTTCTTGTGATCTCTCTTTGTGATACATACTCGTTAACGTCTTCTGAACTACCTTTGAGCTCACAAATTCTTCCACTACTCGACCTCTCTTCTAATGTGAAGCCTAGTCCCTTAATTTTGCTCACTTTATTTTTCATTTTATTCCTAGAAATTTTATTTGGTTCTTTAAAAAACTTTGTAGGTTTATTGATTTCTGATAATATTATCCATTTTCCTTTCATTTTGGGTACTATTTGAAGAGATGATAATTTTCTCAAACCAATGAAAGACCTAATCCATAAAAGAACTATACACCAAAAAACGAACAGAATAACATGGCAGAATATAAAGGTCAAAATTAAAATCATTGAAGGTATGTGAAAGTGAAGTCGCTCAGTCGTGTCCGACTCTTTGCGACCCCATGGACTGTAGCCTACCAAGCTCCTCTGTCCGTGGGATTTTCCAGGCAAGAGTACTGGAGTGGGTTGCTGTTTCCTTCTCCAGGAGATCTTCCCACCCCAGGGATCGAACCCAGGTCTCCCGCATCACAGGCAGACGCTTTACCATCTGAGCCACCAGGGAAGACTCCATTAAAGGTTTAGAAGAAAACTATTAGATTTTTTTCAGTGTGACAACAACTGAACTCTCAATAGCAATGATGAAAAACATGAAATAGTATAAAGAGATGAGATCTTCACTGTGCCAAAAGAAAATAGTTGCCAGGCTAGAATTGTGTACCCATGCAAAAATATCTTCCAAGAATCAGAACAAAATAAAGACATGTTTATGCAAAAATTACTGACAGACTCTGCCATCAGGAAAATTTTAAAAGATTTTTTTAAGGAGAAGGTAACTGATTCCCCAGATGAAAGGTGTAAAGGAAAAAAAATGCATTAAAATGCATAATGTTGTAAATATTTGGGTATGCCTGAATAAACTTATAAAATAACAAGGTCTTAGGGGTTTAAAAGTTAGAATAAAAGTAATATTAAAAGAGAAGGAAGTCTAAAAAGCTATAACCTAAACATCCATATCAACAACTTAGTAAAAGAAAACCCACTAATATATAAAAAAAGGAAAACCCAGAAAATTAGACCTGGGATATGGAAGAAAAAAAATAAGGATAAGACCAGAAATCAGTAAAATAAACAAATGTATTAAAGAAGCTGACAAAGTAAAAGACAGTTTCTTTGAAAACGTAATATTACCCCTAGTGAACCTGCTTAAGCAAAAAAAAAAGAAAGCACACATTATATCAGGAATGAAAAAAAGGAACACAAATCCAATGCTACAGATACTGAAAAGATGTTTGTTATTGTAAATCACTTATATCAATATATTCAGAAATTTAGATGAAATGAAAAATTACAAGAAGAAAAGGCACTATATCAAAACTGAGTCAAGAAAAATTAGAAAATCTAAATAATTCTGTAACCCATGAAGAGATTGAACTGGAAATCAACAAACTTACACAGATGTTTCTAGGTCCAGACCTCCCCATTAGTTCTATCCTCCAAGAAAGAACTCACTCGGATCTTACACATCTTTACTGCTTATTTTATGAAGTTGGCTTGGCCCTTTACTTTAAGATCTTTTTATTGTTAGTGTCCTGGTATTTTACAGTGATGTGATTAAGTACGAGCCTTTGATTTATTATTATGGATGCTTGATATTAGGACCTTTTGATGTCAAGATTTGTTCATATCTTCTTAAATGCCATTAACAATAATATTTAGATGGGTTTGTTTTAAATATTTTTTTCCTCTTCTTCCTTTTTTTCCTTTGTTGTTTATCTTAGATCTTTTCTTTTTGTTCATTTGTATTGTAAGTTTACCTCAAATGACGGGTGAATCATGGTGGTTCATTGATGTTTAGAATTGAGGGATTAGGTAGGTTGAATGGAGGCAGAATTTGTTGATTAAAGTTTGCTTAGAGTAAGTCAGCAGGGAGGAGCTTCCTGCTATGCTGAAGATCCCTAAAATGCCAGAATAAGGTAAACTTTACTCTGCATCACTAATATCCATGCTAGCTTCTGGGTTCTCCAGTATACTGATCCTAAACGTATATGGGTTTGTTGTGGAATCTTTGAGCCCTTGCCATTTTGAAACTGAACCCTTTTCTGCCAGGCAGGTGTCAGCTTCTTCAGAGTTATAGGTTTCACTGAGTGGTTGGGTATGAGGTTTGCCCCTAAATGATGTGCTTGCCTTGCTGCTGCTGCTGCTAAGTCGCTTCAGTCGTGTCCGACTCTGTGCGACCCCATAGACGGCAGCCCACCAGGCTCCCCTGTCCCTGGGATTCTCCAGGCAAGAACACTGGAGTGGGTTGCCATTTTCTTCTCCAATGCATGAAAGGGAAAAGTGAAAGTGAAGTCGCTCAGTTGTGTCCGACTTTTCGCAACCCCATGGACTGTAGCCTTCCAGGCTCCTCTGTCCATGGGATTTTCCAGGCAAGAGTACTGGAGTGGGGTGCCATTGCCTTCTCCGGATGTGCTTGCCCAGGCTTAGTTAAGTCTTCTTTCCCCATTTTCATTTGACCAGTTATATAAGATCTCACTGCCCTCATTGAGGTCAAAGGTAACTAAAATGATGCTGTGTGTAAGAGGCCATACAAAAGTTAGAACTTTGTCTTTAGAAAGCTCCTCCATCCACTCAAGCAGTTCTAACTTTTGTATTGAACTTTGTAACACTTGAAAGTTCTTCAAGAACAAGACATTATTTTTGAACCTCTCATATCTTTGAGTCTCCAGTGGGTATTTCTTGGCACCAGATTTTTGCATTAGGATCTAATCCTCATCCTCTAGGAAAGGAAATCCCCTGAAGAATCCAGCAGTGTCTTAGTCGGAGTTCTTTCAGTGTGTTTTCCAGAAGTATGCAGCTTTGCTCAAAGGTCAGAAGACTGGTAGGCAATGTGATCAGATAATTAATTCATCATCAAGTTGGGGCGGGGGGGGGGATCTGTCACATTTGAATACGAAATCCAGCCGTCTTCCATCTCCTTAAAAAAATTGATTTTTGCCTTTATTCATTATAGGCTCCCTTTATATAAAGCAGACACAAAGGCCCTTAACAAGCTAACTGACTTTGTCAACTCACATGAAGAAAAGGGGGGAGGTTTATAGTTTTCCTCCAAGTTGTGTTTAATTAGTTTGCTGATTTTTCAGGTCAGCAGTTATTGAACGTCTGTGTGTTAGGCCCTGTGCTAGGCCTGGAAAATACCAAGATGAGTAAATAAATCCATGCCTTCCTGGAGCTCACAGTCCAGTCAGAGGCAGACAGATAAACAGATCCCTCAGAGCACGGTCAGGTTGCAGTAACTGGGAGTGAGGAAGGGACTGGAGGAGGACAGAGCATCTCCTGAGAGAGAGAGGCAGACGAGTGACTTACAGCACAGACTGCCACAGTGTCGCCAGAAGATCTTTCTAGAATTTACGAATCCAGTCATGTTACTTCCATGTTCAAATGCCTCAACAGCCTCTCACTAACTGCCGCGAAGGCCCCCTGTCAGCCATTTCATTGGCCCTCCCCCCACCACCAACTGCCTGCTCCCTTTACAGCCTGACTGCTTAAGTTCGAATCTTGCTCCTGTCACTTATGAACTGTGATCCTTGGCAAGTTGCTAACCTCTCTGCAGCTATTTCTTTAAACTCAGTAAACACAATCATTTGTGTCTCCAGTGTTACTGTAAGGATTAAATGATTTGATATAAAACTCTTGGAATAGTGCCTAGCACGTAGTAAGGACCACAGAAGGGATGATTGCTACTGTTCTGTACCAGTGATGGCTCTTACTGCCGTCATTGTTTCCGCTTTCCCCGACCTACGGTATGCTCTCCTTCCCTGGAATCGCACAAAGCACCATTGCATCAATCTGTTACCAAATTAGACACCAGGCCCCTCTGTTGGGGCCCTAGCTGAACCAAAGCTCTCCCCACCCCCCAGCTGCTCAAGGAGTTCTTTCCCACTCAGGTGTGTGCTGCTAATAATGAGATTGAGTTTAGTGCAGGCAAAACAGGCTTTTACTCAATGACCAGAGAATAGAGAAGGGGTGTTCATGCTCTAAAGGTACATTCTCCCCGAAGGGAGGGGAGAAAGGGAATTTTAAGAGTCAGGAGGCAAACAGGACATCAGGGCTCTAGGAAACGGGTGGAGATTTCTGGGGCAGCAGGGGCATACACAGTCTCCCATGCTCCTTTGCACACGGCACCAATTGTGCCTAGCAGAGTACAAATCCCCCTCTTCCCCCCAGGTAGAGATGAAGCATGGTGATGAAGCAAAAGTAACTCTTGGACATCTCCAGGTTTCGTCTGCACAGGCGAGATCCTGTGGTCAAGTCAGGGCCAGTTCAGAGTGGTTGACCACTGTGTGTCTCTCAAAGCACATACCTCTCTCAGTAAAATTTCAAAGCATCTGCCCAACACCAGGTGCTTTTGAAACACAGAGATGAGTCAAGCCCAGGGTCCATCTCTCAAGGGTTGGTATGGAAACACAGAGATAAATCAAGGCATGGAAAGTGGTGACATTTATCCTACTTTATCTGCCATCTTGGAGCTGGCTGGTTCAGTCTAGTTTTGCTGCAGTTTTGTAGCATCATGTTGATAAACCACAACTAGCCTGTACAGTTAAAAAATAGTCTCTGCACCTTTGCATGGGTGACACATTGTCATTATGTATGTTAATTCTTAGGTTGCTTTTCACTATCTGTCTTTATCATCAACCAATTCTAGAGTTGTTGCCCTAGTAGATTATCAACTCAGATTAGAGATTTCACCACAAATTCTTTTTTGTTTTAATTTTGTACTTCTCCACAGAATTGAAATATTACAGGCACTCAGACAATGTTTATTGACTGAAGGGGAAATCCTTTTTTGTCCAGCTCTCTCTTCATGATGTCTTTTTATAACCATTCTCTCCACTGTACTGTGAGCATGTTAACATTTTTTAAATATAAATTTATTTATTTTAATTGGAGGCTAATTACTTTACAATATTGTAGTGGATTTTGCCATACATGAACATGAATCTGCCACGGGTGTACATGTGTTCCCAATCCTGAACCCCCCTCCCACCTCCCTTCTGATACCATCCCTCTGGGTCATCCCAGTGCACCAGCCCCGAGCATCCTGTATCCTGCATCAAACCTGGACTGGCAATTCCTTTCACATATGATATTATACATGTTTCAATGCCATTCTCCCAAATCATCCCACCCTCGCCCTCTCCCACAGAGTCCAAAAGACTGTTCTATACATCTGTGTCTCTTTTGCTGTCTTGCATACAGGGTTATCATTACCATCTTTCTAAATTCCATATGTATGCATTAGTATTGGTACTGTATTGGTGTTTTTCTTTCTGGCTTACTTCACTCTGTATAATAGGCTCCAGTTTCATCCACCTCATTAGAACTGATTCAAATGTATTCTTTTTAATGGCTGAGTAATACTCCATTGTGTATATGTACCACAGCTTTCTTATCCATTCNTATTGGTACTGTATTGGTGTTTTTCTTTCTGGCTTACTTCACTCTGTATAATTGGCTCCAGTTTCATCCACCTCATTGAACTGATTCAAATGTATTCTTTTTAATGGCTGAGTAATACTCCATTGTGTATGTGTACCACAGCTTTCTTTTTTTTTTTTTTACTACATATTTCTACCATAGCTCTTGTCCAGTTGTATTGTAATCATTCATTTTAATGTCCACATGCTTTGTTTCTCTGGCAGGATAGGAATTGCTTTCATTTGCATCTCTGGCCTTTAGCAAAAGGATTTCACCCAGTAGCCACATATTTAGATGAGTACTTGATAAAGAAAATAATATGCATTATGTTCAGTTCAGTTCAATTGCTCAGTCATGTCCGACTCTTTGCGACCCCATGAATCGCAGCACGCCAGGCCTCCCTGTCCATTACCATCTCTCGGAGTTCACTCAGACTCACATCCATCGAGTCAGTGACTGTATTTGAGGGAATTGGTGAGAACCAAAAAAAAGATGGAGTGATTTCTTTGTACCTATTTTGGTTCAATAAATATCCAAGAAATAATTCAGATCCTCTAAACAAGCAGGAAACTCCAAATAAATATTCTTCTAACATAGAGGCAAAACATTCCAACTTTTCTTATATGTCTCCAAGCTTCATGATTTTTAAGATAAAATGTAGATACAGCATTGTTCAAACTATTTTTGATAGGTTTATTACAAAGAAATAAAACTTCAATTTTTATGGTTTAAGTTGTTTTTATTGTTTAGTCATTATGTCTGACTCTTTTGCAACCCCATGAACTATAGCCCTCCAGGCTCTTCTGTCCATGGGATTTTATTACAGGATGCTAAATATAGATTAGTTTGACTATTTTTTCATTTCCTTGTATATTTAATGTTGATAATAAGAGAGTTTTTGTTGTTTTTGATAGATCCTTTAGAATCACCCTTCCATAAGTTTGTGTCACTTTATAGCATCAAGGCTTAAGAAAACTTACCAGCATTCTCTATTGATACCTTGTTCTGTTCGCTGTTCTTTACTTGCTTGTTCAAGCTCTTCTTCTTATGGCTGTTTCTTTTAATGGACATATATACATTTAGCTTTTTGATTTCCCAAAAAGGAAACTGACCTAAACCCTGTTACATTTTAGGCCTACTATTCTTTTACTCTTCTTTCCTTTACCCTCATTTTCTTTTGAAATGAGTTAGACCTGCTTCCTTAGTTTTCTTGCCACTCCATTTCTGTTTAGTTCTGCAGGCCCTTGACAGCAGGCATCCTGAGGACAGAGGTCATGTCTCCTTTTTCTAAGTACCCAGTACTTAGTCTACAGAACAACATATGGTCAATACACAGTATATTTTATTTGAGGGAATGAGTTCAGAAAACATAAAAGCCTTTACCCACCATCCACCCTGTGCCATTCACCCATTCCTCCTGGCCCTGTGATCTCTTCATTTTGGTTTTTGGGAAATGCCACATCACCTTTCTATACTACATCTCTTCCCCTTTTCATATTCTTGTTCCTGCGAAAGCAGGCTACTCATTATTCATCGGCTGCCTCCCATATACCTTCCATCCTGAAGGCCTTGGTTTATGCTGGGTTCCTCTGCTCTGTCCTCTCTTCCCTTCCATCAGCTCTGCCTGGCAGTAACACACCATTTCCCCCTTGCAGAGCCCAGCTGAGAGGCTTCTTTGGTGAAACCTTTTCTGATCTCCTTCTCACTAAACACCTTAGCTTTTCTTCTTTAAACACTATAGAATTCGCCAACCAAATATGAGCCATTTGTGATTTTGCTTTTTCCCAAAAAGCAGAAGCTCCCTGGGGTATCTCTTACTGTTTTTTTCAATGCATAACATAATCTTTACATGTAGTTGGTGCTCAGTGCAGATTTTGTTGGATTGTCCAGAAATGTGACATTCCAAAGAACTGCCACAGGAGCTCCATTCCACTGAGAAATATTGAAGACAATTTTGTAGATTTTTCTCCTCCTTTTTTTTTTTCTAACTCACAAACATCTGTCATTGTTCTTGAGAGTTATATGGTGTAACCACTTATATTAAGATGTCAAAGTCCAGAGTATTAGAGAATGAGAAGGTGGCGAAATATTAGAACTGGAAAGATTTTTAGGGATCCAGGGAGTCCAGCCCCTTAATTTTATAAGTGAATAAATTGGTGTCTAGAATGTTAAGGTGACCTGCCCCAATCTATACATAGTTAGTTTATGGTAACATTTAGGTCTTGGATGTAATCTTTCAACCCTGTCTGTTGCTCATTCTCACAAGCTGTCACAGTACATGTGAGGAATGTTTAGGTTTGTGTAACAAAACTGTTAAAAGAGGCATCTGATATTATCATATTACCTTTTATGGATTAAAAAGTAGAAAATTGAATCTCTTATTAGGTTTTCCTTTCCTCTTCTTTAATTATAAGTTTTTGGACTGGATTCACTTGCATCAACTGGGAAATTTCTGACTCCGTTAACCTAGGAGGGCATCGATTTGTTTGCTAATCTGTAAGTAAACTTTTGGTTGAAGTAGAACATACATACAGAAAAGTACAAGAAGCGTAAACGTGCAGTTTCAGTTTTTAGAAAGTGTACACGTCGTGTGACCAACACCCAGCTCAGGAAACAGGGCAGCACCGACATGTTTCAGTTCAGTCGCTCAGTCGTGTCCGACTCTTTGTGACGCCATGAATCGCAGCACGCCAGGCCTCCCTGTCCATCATCAACTCCCGGAGTTCACTCAGACTCACGTCCATCGAGTCAGTGATGCCATCCAGCCATCTCATCTTCTGTCACAATGTGTATTAAATTACTCAGGCTGCCATAACAAAATACTTCAGGTTGGGTTCCTTGAACAAAAGGAACTCACATCTTTAAAGTCCTGGGAGGTGGAAATCTCCAAGGAAGATTGGAGAAGAACCAACACAGCATGGTTGTGGTGAGAGCTCTCTTCCTGGCCTATAGCCCCTTGCCTTCCTGTGTGTCCTTACCTGGACTTTCATGAGAGAGAGAGAGAGCTCTTCTTTTTCCCTCTTTTTCTAAGGCTAAATATCCTATTGGATTAATGCCCCACCTTTGTGTCTATTTTTATCTTAAGTAATTCCTAAAAGCCTTACCTCCAAATACTGTCTTATTGGGGTGAGTTAGGGCTTCAACATATTAATTTGAGGAGGGACATTTCAATCTGTAACTCATTTTACATATTAGATCTTGTGGTCTTCTGTATTTTCCTTGTGCTTTTGCCTTTTCCTCACACTGCAAAGCATGCAGGATCTTAGTTCACTAACCTGGGGGTAGAAACTGGTGCCCCTTGCAGTAAAAGTATGGGTTCTTAACCACTGGATCACCAGGTCCTCCCTTCCTGTTTCTAAATTGGCAGCATGCTATGATTGCTTTTATACTTGGACTAATTAACACTTCTCCATCTGATTACTACTTGCTTTGCCTGTCTTGTGACTCAAGTTGGTGAACTTATAACACATGATTTCATCTGCCTAGGCTTCCTCAGAGGCCAGGTTACACTTTGATTTAGCTTCTCCTACTCACTTGATCTGTAAAGTGTTCCTCTGTCAGACACTTCTAATTTTCCTACTCGAAGTTCTGCAGAAGGGCCACCTTGTCCCAGAATGAAAGAACTTATGACAAGTCTTCTGGTTCTGTCATAGACAGCTCTGCTCACTATACTGAAAAGAACCACCCCCATTTCTGTTTTATTGTTCTGAGGCATTCTGTCAATATATATTGGTCTGCTTAAAACCTCACAGTTAATTTCTCCGATAGTGTGATCACTGCCTTGTTTTTGTTCATTTGAGGTTTAATACCGCCCTTCTATGCTTTTGGCTGAAATATACAATGTTGGAGGCACAGATAGAGTGTTTTGGGAGGGTTTTTTTTTTTAAAGATTATGAAACCTCTCCTATTTTGTTAGTAATATTTCAATGAATTTTACACTTCTCATAATAAAATATACCTAGTCATTTTTATGTCTGGTGTTTGTTAATTCACAAGCAATAGTTATCAGGTGGCACAATGGTAAATAGAATTATTTACCATTATTTACAATTATTTACCACCTGTCAATGCAGAAGGTAAGAGATGAGGATTCAACCCCTGAGCTGAGATGATACCCTGAAGTAGGAAATGGGAACCCATTCCAATATTCCTGCCTGGAGAATGTCATAGACAGAGGAGACCAGGGAGCTCCAGTCCATGGGGTGGCAAAGAGTTGGACATGACTGAGAGACTGAGAAAACACACAAAATATAACTTTATTTTAAGCTATCATCTATTATCTCATAGAAGTATTTTTTAAATCAAGAATTCTTCCTGGATTTACTATACTAGAAACCATCTTTGCTTACCTAGTGACTTTGTTACCCATTTTTTTTTAATCAAAAAGTTCACAATAAAGATTTATATTTTCATTTGGAGTAAATTTATAACTTACATTTAGTTCTAGATTTGTATTTTAGTTCATATTTGTTATGATGAGCAATTTTACATGTCAAATTAGCTGAACCATAATGACCAGATTTAGTCAGATATTGTTTCTTTCTTGATGCTTTTAGATGAGTAGTTTTTTTTTTAATTTAAATTTATTTATTTTAATTGGAGGCTAATTACTTTATAATATTGTATGGGTTCTGCCACACATCAACATGAATTTGCCATGGTCGTATATGTGTTCCCCATTATGAATTCACCTCCCACCTCCCTTCTCTAACCATCCCTCTGGGTCATCCCAGTGCACCAGCCCCAAGGATCCTGTATTCAAACTGGACTAGCGATTCATTTCTTAAATGATATTACACATGCTTCCATGCCATTCCCCCAAATCATCCCACCCTTTCCCTCTCCCATAGAGTCCAAAAGACTGTTCTATACATCTGTGTCTCTTTTGCTGTCTTGCATATAGGGTTATCATTGCCATCTTTTTAAATTCCATATATATGAGTTCAGTTCAGTTCAGTCACTCAGTCGTGTCTAACTCTTCTTGACCCCATGAATCACAGCATGCCAGGCTTCCCTGTCCATCACAATCTCGTGGAGTTCATTCATGAAACTCGATGGAGTTTCATGTCCATCGAGTCGGTGATGCCATCCAGCCATCTCATCCTCTGTCATCCCCTTCTCTTCCTGCCCCCAATCCCTCCCAATATCAGAGTCTTTTCCAATGAGTCAACTCTTCATATGAGGTGGCCAAAGTACTGGAGTTTCAGCTTTAGCATCATTCTTTCCAAAGAACACCCACGACTGATCTACTTCAGAATAGACTGGTTGGACCTCCTTGCAGTCCAAAAGACTCTCAAGAGTCTTCTCTAACACTACAGTTCAAAAGCATCAATTCTTTGGTGCTCAGGTTTTTCACAGTCCAACTCTCACATCCATACATGACCACTGGAAAAACCAGTCTTGACTAGATGAACATTTGTTGGCAAAGTAATGTCTCTGCTTTTCAATATGCTGTCTAAGTTGGTCATAACTTTTCTTCCAAGGAGTAAGCGTCTTATAATTTCATGGCTGCAGTCACCATATATGCATTAGTATACTGTATTGGTGTTTTTCTTTCTGGCTTACTTCACTCTGTATAATAGGCTCCAGTTTCATCCACCTCATTAGAAATGATTCAAATGTATTCTTTTTAATGGCTGAGTAATACC
>SJYT01030302.1:5091-26072 GCA_006410635.1 Cephalophus harveyi
AAAAAAAAAAAAAAAAAAGGCATGGCAGTGTCATTCTTCAAGCCTGCCTGTAGATACAGGAAAATCATGTGTTTTTCTTCCTAACAACCTTGAAAACAGATGCGAATGAATAATGTTTCCCTGAAAAGCAAACAGTCTCTGCGAACTTCACCAGATATGTGTTGCTGGTCAGCAGTGCTGCACATTACAAAGCTGCAGAATGAGCTGGAGTTCATCTCACTGGCTCTGCCCCAGTGGAGAATGACTAGCACTTCACTACAGATTTCCCTGCCAGACCCAATTCCTGTTTGACATCTTCATTTGACCCAGTCACAGTTTCTTCTCTCCAGGTTTTAAAACAGGGATCAAGTATATATTTTTTTAATAATGTCATATTCCAAAGAGTGACTCAAGTGAGGGGACCATTGAAGGTGCAGTTACTCACATATGGACCATCATGCAGGAAGATATTAAGTGATACAGTAAAGAGATGCTCCCACCAGGGTGCTGAGGATTAATTCAAACAGCTGTGACAGAATTTCCTCCAAAGTATGAAGTGGATATGCGTGACTTCATTTCTAATTTACAAATATTATCAGGTTGTTAACTATTCTCACATAATCATACGTTAAACTTCAGGGCCCTCTACATTTTGGTAAATTACACTTTTTTTTTTTCCAAAATGGTTTCATGTTGTCTTCATGATAACATACTTTAGTGAACTTGTTGTGTTCTCCAGGGAACAGCACCAGCTCATTTGCACACTAATTTCATGAGTGCTCTAACTCCAACAAATGTGACTTTGAGAGTTACGGACTCCTTTGAGCTTGCCTTCCCCTCCCTAGTGTCCAGGCTCACACACTCTCCCAAGCTGGTTCCAGCTCTTCTTCCTCTACCATCCCCACTCTGCCACAGGTCAGCAAGTATTGTTCCCTCTGAGAGGGGATTTGTCCGTCTCCACCCCTACGCTTTCATCCAGCTCACTGATTTCCACTGCACAGCAGGGGCAGTTCTGGTGTTCCCACTGCCCTCCTAACCACAGTGATGCTGGGGACTCACAGGGCAGTGATGCTGAACACTAACTTCATTCTTCTGAATGGCTACTCAAGGCTCTGCAGGAATCAGGATGTATGCTATATGCACCTGAGCCCCTCACAAGTACTGCCACTGGAGGCTTAATAGAAGGACTTGGGTCCCCACTGCTTACCACCAAGTGTGAAATATACTAAGCACCCAGTAAATCTTTAAGAAGTAGAGTTTAATTTTGGTTCCTGACACTTATTTTTCTTCCTCAGTCTATAGCATATTCTTTTATAACAACAGAATAGACGTTTAGGTCTAAAGAGGTAAATAGGATAGTCCTTTCATTTTGCAGAGCTTTGTTATCACCAGAGTTGGAACAAGTTCAAGAACCAGCAATGCTGTTTTCCCTGCAGTGGCTGTTCCATGTGACACTTATGCACTGTCACTGGCTAACTAAGGAAAAAAGGCAAACTAAGCCTTCCATGCTGACTTTTTTCTTGTCATCTTTTGGACTTCTTTCTCCCTTGCTCCCCTCAATCACATGATTTTATTAGACATACTATATAAATTTGAACCTCAACTATTCCTAAAATTTGTGTTTTATTTTATTTTAATATCTATATATTTGATAATACCTAATATCAGGAGGCTTTTCAAGGGATTAGATCTGATAGAGTGCCTGAAGAAGTATGGACAGAGGTTCGTAACATTGTACAGCAGGCAGTGATCAAAATCATCCCCAAGAAAAAGAAATGCAAAAAGGAAAATGGTTGACAAGGCTTTACAAACAGCTGTGAAAAGAAGAGAAGAGAAAGGCAAAGGAAGAAAGGAAAGATATATACATCTGAATGCAGAGTTCCAAGATCAACAAAGAGAGATAAGAAAGCCTTCCTCAGTGATCAATGCAAAGAAATAGAGGAAAACAATGGAATGGGAAAGACGAGAGATCTCTTCAAGAAAATTAGAGATATCAAGGGAACATTTCATGCAAAGATGGGCTCAATAAAGGACAGAAATGGTAGGGACCTAATAGAAGCAGAAGATATTAAGAAGAAGTGGCAATAATACACAGAAAAACTACACTCCATGATCCAATTAACCACAAAGGTGTGATCATTCACCTAGAGCCATACATACTGGAATGTGAAGCCCAGTGGGCCTTAGGAAGCACCACTACGAACAAAGCTAGTGGAGGTGATGGAATTCCAGCTGAGCTATTTCAAATCCTAAAAGATGATGCTGTTAAAGTGCTGCACTCAACATACCAGCAAATTTGGAAAATTCAGCAGTGGCCACAGGACTGGAAAATGTCCGTTTTCATTCCAACTGCAAAGAAAGGCAATGCCAAAGAAAATTCAAACTATCAGACAATCGCACTTATTTCACACGCTTGCAAAATTAATGCTCAAAATTCTCCAAGCTAAAATACAATAGTATCTGAATTGAGAACTTCCAAGTGTTCAAGCTGCGTTTAAAAAAGGCAGAGGGACCAGAGATCAAATTGCCAACACATGGGCTTCACTGGTGGCTCAGCTGGTAAAGAATCCGCCTGCAATGCGGGAGACCTGGGTTTGATCTCTGGGTTGGGAAAATCCCCTGGAGAAGGGAAATGTTACCCACTTCAGTATTCAGGCCTGGAGAATTCCATGGAGTGTAGTCCACAGGGTCGTAAAGAGTTGGACATGACTGAGCAACTTTCATTTTTACTGGATCATAGAAAAAACAAGAGAATTTCAGAAAAAAAAAATCTACTTCTGCTTCAATGACTATGCAAAAGCCTTTGATTACATGGATCACAACAAATTGTGGAAAATTCTTAAAGAGATGAGAATACCAGACCTCCTGACCTGTGAAAATCTGTATTCAGGTCAAGAAGCAACAGTTAGAACTGGACATGGAACAAAGAACTGGTTCCAAATTGGGAAAGGAGTATGTCAAAGCTGTATACTGTCACCTTGTTTATTTAACTTATATCCAGAGCACCTAATGCAAAAAGCTGGGCCAGATGAAGCACAATCTTGAGTCAAGATCATCAAGAGAAATATCAATAACCTCAAATATGCAGATGACACCAACCTTATGGCAGAATGTGAAGAAGAACTTTAACTGATGAAAGTTAAAGAGGAGAGTGAAAAAGCTGGCTTAAAGCTCAACATTCAAAAAACTAAGATCATGGCATTCAGTCACATCATTTCATAGTAAATAGATGGGGAAACAATGGAAACAGTGACAGACTTTATTTTTTTTGGGGGGATGCTCCAAAATCACTGCAAACAGTGACTGCAGGCATGAAATTAAAAGATGCTTGCTCCTTGGAAGAAAAGTTATGACCAACCTAGACAGCATATTAAAAAGCAGAGACAGTACTTAACCTACAAAAGTCAATATAGTCAAAGCTATGGTTTTTCCAGTAGTTATGTATGGATGTGAGAGTTGTACCATAAATAAAGTTGAGTGCTAAACAACTGATGCTTTTGAACTGTGATGTTGGAGAAGACTCTAGAGAGTCCCTTGGACTGCAAGATCAAACCAGTCAATCCTAAAGGAAATCAACCCTGAATATTCATTGGTAGGACTGATGCTGAAGCTCCATTCCTTTGACCACCTGATGCGAAGAACTGACTCATTGGAAAAGACCCTGATGCTGGCAGTGATTGAAAGTGGGAGGAGAAGGGGACAACAGAGGATGAGATGGTTGGATGCCATCACCGACTTGACTGACATGAGTTTGAGCAAGCTCCAGGAGCTGATGATGGACAGGGAGGCCTGGTGTGCAGCAGTCAATGGGGGTGCATAGAGTTTGACACAACTGAACTGAACTGATATATTTGAAGTGTGGCATAAGCTATTTTTAAATGGGAGAAATCATATTCAAAATAATTCAGTTTTGTTAAAATTCTGTAATATTAACAATCCAGCCTCAAAATGCAATGAAATGAGACATTTAAGTGATGTTAATGAATTCCAGAGATTTTCGGATGTTTCTTTATGAATTAGCATTATTGGCATGGATAATTAAGTTGATTAAAAATATCAGGAGGCTTTTTTCTTCCTTATATGGATTTTAAGTAAAGCATGCCCTCTTTTCTCCCATTTTTAAAAACATTGTCATTATCTCTGTTTAGTCCTAATCATGATAATTGAGTAGAAAGATGTAACTTAATTCAAAAGAAAGTCTCAGATCTGTTTTCTCAGAATTTAATGAGTATCTGGNTAATTAAGTTGATTAAAAATATCAGGAGGCTTTTTTCTTCCTTATATGGATTTTAAGTAAAGCATGCCCTCTTTTCTCCCATTTTTAAAAACATTGTCATTATCTCTGTTTAGTCCTAATCATGATAATTGAGTAGAAAGATGTAACTTAATTCAAAAGAAAGTCTCAGATCTGTTTTCTCAGAATTTAATGAGTGGTGACTTTGACATCCATTACATTTTTTGAATTTGTAGGAAAGTAGGGCTTCCCTGGTGGCTCAGAGGTTAAAGCATCTGCCTCTGATGCGGGAGACCCGGGTTCGATCCCTGGGTCGGGAAGATCCCCTGGAGAAGGAAATGGCAATCCACTCCAGTATTCTTGCCTGGAGAATCCCATGGGCGGAGAAGCCTAGTAGGTTACAGTCCATGGGGTCGCAAAGAGTCGGACACGACTGAGCGACTTCACCTCACCTCAGGGATGGAGAGAAAAAAATAATTAGGACCAAGAGACAAAAGAAGCAAAAAATAATCTGTGCCTTATGGCTAGAGATGTGACTTCCCTGGTGGCTCAGACGGTAAAGCATCTGCCTACAATCCAGGAGACCCGGGTTTAATCCCTGGGTCGGGAAGATCTTCTGGAGAAGGAAATGGCAACCCACTCCAGTCTTCATGCCTGGAAAATCCCATAGATGGAGGAGCCTGGTGGGCTATAGTCCATGGGGTCGCAAAGAGTAGGACACAACTGAATGACTTCACTTTATGGCTAGAGATACAATACTTTCAAATATCTTTTCATCATCTGCTGAAAATTTAAATGCATGCAGTATTTGTTAGTTTGGTTTGTTAGTGTTTTCATGATTATGGATTTGATTTTTTCCCTACAAGTTATAAATTTGGCTGCAGTTTTGACTCTGCTATATAAAGGTTAAAGTAATACTTAAAATTTTTTCTATAGATATTCTAAAGATGTAAAGAGCTATTCTATAAGTATACATTTTGTATTTTAATATATGTTTTAATTAGTAGTATAAATAGAGAGATTAGATTTAAAGAGATTATATTTCACAAATTAGAAAGATTAGATTTTACCCATTTTCAGCAAGCCTCTACAGATTTCAATTCCAATTTGGAATGTGGTATAATATATATATGGTAAAATATATAAAAATTTCAACAACAGTTCCATAGTTGAAGGCATTATATCAGGTTCTGAGTTTATCATTGCTGGGGTTAAGCTACTTTCTGGTAAGAGTTTAAACCTTTCTGATGGCTGACTGCTAGAATTTCACTGAATAAATGGCCTAACTGCCCAAATGACAAGATGGCTGAACCTGTAGAATCCTAGATTGTGTTTCCAAAAACAAAACTTTAAAATCTTAAAATGTGGCACATATTTACTATAATGAGTAATAGCTGTGTGTTCATGTTAGAAAGAATATATGAGAACTCTTGAACATTTAAAATACTGCTAGGATCAGAGAACTGTGCAAGACATGCTAATAGAAATGATGAGTTTGACTAGTTGAATAAATATGTGCACATTTTTTTTGCAAGCTTTTTGATAGTAATCTACTATTCTTTGGGGACAGTCTCCCTCTGTTTGGTTGGACAAATTCTTTAATTGACTGACTGAGATAAACATCAACATCATCTCTACAAAATGGTATGGGTTGTTTGTCAATTGTTAGCCAAAGAGAGAGGCCAGCTGCAAATGCTTAATTCATGTCTTTCTCATTTATATAGATTTTTTCTTCTTCTCTGAGGGAAAAAAAAAATTGCTTAAATCAGAATACCACATATTGGGGAAAAAAACAGGTTAAGGATCAACTAATGCCATCCTTTCACATATTTTATACTATTACTTCCACTCAGATTTTAATGGTAATAATGAGAAATCTAAATCTACTATAATGTAGTAATATGTAATACACAATAAAGCACAGATATATATATGTATGGATAAACTGTAGTATTGATTTTTAAATTTAAAATAATTTAATTTTTTATATTTAAATATCTGCATACAAAAATATCCATCATATACAGATGTTCCAAATATTGCCTAAAAATATATGAGCTGCAGATTAATTTTAAAGTTCTCTTTTCAAATCAGGAATCCATAAGAAATCCATACATTTCTTCAGTGGATTCATGACATCTGGCCTTCCTCTTGCAGTTAGCATCCTTGTCCCCTCTTATCATGTCAACTCTTTTTCAGTCTATAAACATACACCTCTTCTATAATCTCTTCCATCCTAAATGAAACAATAACACCAAACCAACTCTTTCTAACATCATATCCCTCTTTGTTTATTGCATACCAGCATGTGTTTCCATTTCTTTGCTCCACTTCACACAGACATTTGTTGAGAAAGTATTTGTAATACTGTGTCACATCTGCTCACCTTCCAGTCTCTCCTCAATCTATTCTACAAGAGCTTTCTTTCCCAGAAATCCACTGAAACTGATCTCACTCATGCCTCCTGTGGCCTACATTGTGCAGAAACAGGCTTTATTTATCATTAATCTGAAGGATCTTGAACTGGCAAAACCAATACGGTATTGTAAAGTAAAATAAAAAAAAAAAAAAACCAAAGTGCTGGGTGTAGCTGATATCTTTGTGCTTTCCACACACTTTGCTTTTGAGTTGTTTCACACTGTTTATCTTTGCTGTCTGACCACCTCACCAGTTGGCACTCAAGGTTTAGGTTCTGTGATGGAGGGCACCCTCCAATTTTTGGTCTTTCTTCTTCCACACCAGCCAACAGTTTCCTTGCTGCCTCTTATTCCACAGCTTGATTAGCACCTGTTAGAATGCTCCAAGGCTAAGAACTTCTTCCCTTCCCTATTTATACCCTCTCCTTAGATGATCTTGGTCAGCATATTTATTTAAACATTATCTTTATGCTGATGACTCCCAAATTGATATCTTCAGCATTGACCATTACTGTGAGGCCCAAGAGTATGTAGAGATGTCTAAAAAGCATGTCAGATAATATTGACCAACATAAAATCTTGATCTCACTTACCACTATAAAGTATTTTCCCTCCCTTAGTCTTTTGCATGTTTTCAAAAATATTGTTGAAAGATTTGTTCTTGTTCTTCACTGTTACAACATTGCTGCTGAATATGTGGAGCAAATGTCACGTCTTCATGGGCACATTCAAAATGACAGTCTGATTCATATATTGAGGATTCTAACAGTAGCTTCATATTTTGAGGACATTAATTTAATTCTTGATTCATGGACCTAACATTCCAGGTTCCTATGCAATATTTCTCTTTACAGCATCGGACTTTGCTTCTATCACCAGTTACATCCGCAATTGGGTGATGTTTTTGCTTTAGCTCCATTCCTTCATTCTTTCTGGAGTTATTTCTCCACTGATTTCCAATAGCATATTGGGCACTGCCCGACCTGGGGAGTTCCTCTTTCAGTATCCTATCATTTCACCTTTTCACACTTTTCATGGGGTTCTCAAGGTAAGAATAGTGAAGTGGTTTGCTATTCCCTTCTCCAGTGGACCACATTCTGTCAGACCTCTCCACCATCACCAGCCCGTCTTGGGTGGCCCCACACGGCATGGCTTAGTTTCATTGAGTTAGACAGGCTGTGGTCTGTGTGATCAGATTGGTTAGTTTTCTGTGATTAAGGTTTCAGTGTGTCTGCCCTCTGATGCTCTCTCAACATCTACCATCTTACTTGGGTTTCTCTTACCTTGGACATGGGGTATTTCTTCACAGCTGCTCCAGCAAATCGCAGCTGCTGCTCCTTACCTTGGACGAGGGATATCTCCTCATGGCCGCCCCTCCTGATCTTGAACATGGAGTAGCTCCTCTCAACCCTCCTGAGCCTGCACAGCCACTGCTCCTTGGATGTGAATCAAGGCAAATTGGAAGTGATCAAACAGGAGATGGCAAAAGTGAACATCAACATTCTAGGAATCAGTGAACTAAAATGGACTGGAATGGGTGAATTTAACTCAGATGACCATTATATCTACTATTGTGGGGAGGAATTCCTTAGAAGAAATGGAGTAGCCATTATGGACAACAAAAGAGCCCAAAAATGCAGTACTTGGATGCAATCTAAAAAACAACAGAGTAATCTCTGTTCGTTTCCAAGGAAAACCATTCAATATCACAGTAATCCAAGCCTATGCTCCAACCAGTAACACTGGAGAAGCTGAAGTTGAATGGTTCTATGAAGACCTACAAGACCTTTTAGAACTAACACCCAAAAAAGATGTCCTTTTCATTATAGGGGACTGGGATGCAAAAGTAGGAAGTCAAGTAACACCTGGAGTAACAGGCAAATTTGGCCTTGGAGTACAGAATGAAGTAGGGCAAAGTCTAATAGAGTTTTGCCAAGAGAACACACTTTTCATAGCAAACACCCTCTTCCAACAACACAAGAGAAGACTCTACACATGGACATCACCAGATGGTCAACACCAAAATCAGATTGATTATATTCTTTGCAGCCAAAGATGGAGAAGCTCTGTACAGTCAGCAAAACAAGACAGGGAGCCGACTATGGCTCAGATCATGAACTCCTTATTGCCAACTTCAGACTTGAATTGAAGAAAGTAGGGAAACCCACTAGACCATTCAGGTATGATCTAAATCAAATACCTTATGATTCTACAGTGGAAGTGAGAAATAGATTTAAGGGACTAGATCTGATAGACAGAGTGCCTGATGAACTATGGACGGAGGTTTGTGACATTGTACAGGAGACAGGGATCAAGACCATCCCCATGGAAAAGAAATGCAAAAAAGCAAAATGGCTGTCTGGGGAGGCCTTACAAATAGCTGTGAAAAGAAGAGAGGCGAAAAGCAAAGGAGAAAAGGAAAGATATAAGCACCTGAATGCAGAGTTCCAAAGAATAGCAAGAAGAGATAAGAAAGCCTTCTTCAGTGATCAATGCAAAGAAATAGAGGAAAACAACAGAATGGGAAAGACTAGAGATCTCTTCAAGAAAATTAGAGATACCAAGGGAACATTTCATGCAAGGATGGGCTCGATAAAGGACAGAAATGGTATGGACCTAACAGAAGCAGAAGATATTAAGAAGAGGTGGCAAGAATACACAGAAGAACTGTACAAAAAAGATCTTCACGACCCAGATAATCATGATGATGTGATCACTAATCTAGAGCCAGACATCTTGGAATGTGAAGTCAAGTGGGCCTTAGAAAGCATCACTACGAACAAAGCTAGTGGAGGTGATGGAATTCCAGTTGAGCTGTTTCAAATCCTGAAAGATGATGCTGTGAAAGTGCTGCACTCAATCTGCCAGCAAATTTGGAAAACTCAGCAGTGGCCACAGGACTGGAAAAGGTCAGTTTTCACTCCAATCCCAAAGAAAGGCAATGCCAAAGAATCCTCTAACTACCGCACAATTACACTCATCTCACATGCTAGTAAAGTAATGCTCAAAATTCTCCAAGTCAGGCTTCAGCAATATGTGAACCGTGAACTTCCCGAAGTTCAAGCTGGATTTAGAAAAGGCAAAGGAACTGGAGATCAAATTGCCAACATTTGCTGGATCATCAAAAAAGCAAGAGAGTTCCAGAAAAACATCTATTTCTACTTTATTGACTATGCCAAAGCCTTTGACTGTGGGGATCACAAGAAACTGTGGAAAATCCTGAAAGAGTGGGAATACCAGGCCACCTGACCTGAGAAACCTATATGCAGGTCAGGAAACAACAGTGAGAACTGCAAGTCATGGAACAACAGACTGGTTCCAAATAGGAAAAGGAGTACCTTAAGGCTGTATATTGTCACCCTGCTCATTTAACTTATATACAGAGTACATCATGAGAAATGCTGGGCTGGAAGAAGTAAAAGCTGGAATCAACATTGCCGGGAGAAATATCAATAATCTCAGGTATGCCGATTACACCACCCTTATGGCAGAAAGTGAAAGGGAACTAAAAAGCCTCTTGATGAAAGTGAAAGAGGAGAGTGAAAAAGTTGGCTTAAAGCTCAACATTCAGAAAAATAAGATCATGGCATCTGGTCCCATCACTTCATGGGAAATAGATGGGGAAACAGTGGAAACAGTGGCAGACTTTATTTTGGGGGGCTCTGAAAACACTGCAGATGGTGACTGCAGGCATGAAATTAAAAGATGCTTACTCCTTGGAAGGAAAGTTATGACCAACCTAGATAGCATATTCAAAAGCACAGACGTTACTTTGCCAACAAAGGTTTGTATAGTCAAGACTATGGTTTTTCCAGTGGTCATGTATGGATGTGAGAGTTGGACTGTGAAGAAAGCTGAGCGTGGAAGAATTGATGCTTTTGAACTGTGGTGTTGGAGAAGACCCTTGAGAGTCCCTTGGACTGCAAAGTGGTCCAACCATTCCATTCTAAAGGAGATCAGTCCTAGGTGTTCATGGAAGGACTGATGCTGAAGCTGAAACTCCAATACTTTGGCCACCTCATGCAAAGAGTTGACTCACTGGAAAAGACCCTGATGCTGGGAGGGAGCGGGAGCAGGAGGAGAAGGGGATGACAGAGGATGAGATGGCTGGATGGCATCACCAACTTGATGGAAATGAGTTTGACTGAACTTCGGGAGTTGGTGACAGACAGGGAGGCCTGGCGTGCTGCAGTTCATGGGGTCACAGAGAGTTGGACACGACTGAGCAACTGAACTGAACTGAACTGAATTTAATTCTTAAATTAGAAAAAGAACTCAACTTTCAAAAATCTTGGCAAATCACAAACACCGTTAGGAAGATACATGATGTAAACAGAAGTCTAACATTTTAGAGACCGGGTTTTCATTTAAGAGGTTTAAGGAAAAATTATTAAAGTTCACATATCTTATGTTTTTTTTTAAGGTAAGTGTGGGTCAGTAAATAATGTATGTCCATTCCCAAATCATTGAGATAATTGTCAGTCAACACTTTTTTATTGCATGCTTCCTCTAGACTAAAGAGTATGTTATGGTAGATCACAAAGGTTATCTTAGTGTTTTAAAGAAGCATGGCTAAAGACTTCAAACTGGTAGAGCAGACAGGCAATAAACACACCAATACATCAATAATTAATACTTTAAACTGGAAAAGGGTGTAAAAAGGAGAGGAAGTCAATATAAGAAGGGATAGCAAAGGAAAGCTCTGCTGAGTTTGTTTGCATATTTGTTTTAATAATAAAGGTCCCTCATCTGAGTTCTACAAATTTTGAATAACTACAACTATGAAACACTATGTGAATTAATAAGAAGGCAATGATGAAAAATGTGTTACTTGATACCATGAGCTTGTTGCCTAGTACTGATAACTACTTAAGTATTTGTTAATGTTATTTGATTTCCCAAAATAAATGCTTAGTTCATTTATTTAGTCTGAAATTTAAGTTTGAATATGATAAGAACTTAATGTTTATGCTTATCATAATTTATGTAGACCAATGGTTTCAACTGTGTAGATCATAGCAAATTATGAAAAATTCTTAAACATATGAGAATACAAGACCACCTAACCTGTCTTCTGAGAAGCCTGTATGCAGATCAAGAAGCAACAGTTAGAATGGATATGGAACAACAGACTGGTTCAAAATTGGAAAAGCAGTACATCAAGGCTGTATATAGTTGCCATGCTTATTTAACTTCTATGCAGAGTACACATGCAAAAAGCTGGGCTGGAAGAAGCACAAGCTGGAATCAAGATTGCCAGGAGAAATATCAATAAGCTCAAATATGCAGATGATACCATGCTTATGGCAGAAAGCAAAGAAGAATTAAAAAGTCTCTTGATGAAGATAAAAGAGGAGAGTGATAAACCTGGCTTAAAACTCAACATTTAAAAAACTAAGGTCATGGCATCCGGTCCCATCACTTCATGGCAAATAGATGGGAAAAAATGGAAATAAGGGGAGATTTTATATTCTTGGGCTCCAAAATCACTGAAGATGATGACTGCAGTCATGAAATTAAGAGACACTTGCTCCTTGATAGTAAAGTTATGTCAAACCTGGACAGCATATTAAAAAGCAGAGACATCACTCTGCTAACAAAGATCTGTATAGTCAAAGCTGTTTCCAGCAGTCATATACAGATGTGAGAATTGCACCATAAAGAAGGCTGAGCACAGAAGAATTAATGCTTTCAAATAGTGGTGCTGGAGAAGACTCTTGAGAGTCCCTTGGACTGCAAGGAGATCAAACCAGTTAATCCTAAAGGAAATCAACCCTGAATATTCATTGGAAGGACTGATGCTAAAGCTCCAGTACTTTATCCACCTGACTCAAAGAGCTGACTCATTGGAAAAGACCGTGATGCTGGTAAAGACTGAGGGTATGAGGAGAAGGGGGTGACAGAGGATGAGGTGATTAGATGACATTACTGAANAAAAAAGCAAGAGAGTTCCAGAAAAACATCTATTTCTACTTTATTGACTATGCCAAAGCCTTTGACTGTGGGGATCACAAGAAACTGTGGAAAATCCTGAAAGAGTGGGAATACCAGGCCACCTGACCTGAGAAACCTATATGCAGGTCAGGAAACAACAGTGAGAACTGCAAGTCATGGAACAACAGACTGGTTCCAAATAGGAAAAGGAGTACCTTAAGGCTGTATATTGTCACCCTGCTCATTTAACTTATATACAGAGTACATCATGAGAAATGCTGGGCTGGAAGAAGTAAAAGCTGGAATCAACATTGCCGGGAGAAATATCAATAATCTCAGGTATGCCGATTACACCACCCTTATGGCAGAAAGTGAAAGGGAACTAAAAAGCCTCTTGATGAAAGTGAAAGAGGAGAGTGAAAAAGTTGGCTTAAAGCTCAACATTCAGAAAAATAAGATCATGGCATCTGGTCCCATCACTTCATGGGAAATAGATGGGGAAACAGTGGAAACAGTGGCAGACTTTATTTTGGGGGGCTCTGAAAACACTGCAGATGGTGACTGCAGGCATGAAATTAAAAGATGCTTACTCCTTGGAAGGAAAGTTATGACCAACCTAGATAGCATATTCAAAAGCACAGACGTTACTTTGCCAACAAAGGTTTGTATAGTCAAGACTATGGTTTTTCCAGTGGTCATGTATGGATGTGAGAGTTGGACTGTGAAGAAAGCTGAGCGTGGAAGAATTGATGCTTTTGAACTGTGGTGTTGGAGAAGACCCTTGAGAGTCCCTTGGACTGCAAAGTGGTCCAACCATTCCATTCTAAAGGAGATCAGTCCTAGGTGTTCATGGAAGGACTGATGCTGAAGCTGAAACTCCAATACTTTGGCCACCTCATGCAAAGAGTTGACTCACTGGAAAAGACCCTGATGCTGGGAGGGAGCGGGAGCAGGAGGAGAAGGGGATGACAGAGGATGAGATGGCTGGATGGCATCACCAACTTGATGGAAATGAGTTTGACTGAACTTCGGGAGTTGGTGACAGACAGGGAGGCCTGGCGTGCTGCAGTTCATGGGGTCACAGAGAGTTGGACACGACTGAGCAACTGAACTGAACTGAACTGAATTTAATTCTTAAATTAGAAAAAGAACTCAACTTTCAAAAATCTTGGCAAATCACAAACACCGTTAGGAAGATACATGATGTAAACAGAAGTCTAACATTTTAGAGACCGGGTTTTCATTTAAGAGGTTTAAGGAAAAATTATTAAAGTTCACATATCTTATGTTTTTTTTTAAGGTAAGTGTGGGTCAGTAAATAATGTATGTCCATTCCCAAATCATTGAGATAATTGTCAGTCAACACTTTTTTATTGCATGCTTCCTCTAGACTAAAGAGTATGTTATGGTAGATCACAAAGGTTATCTTAGTGTTTTAAAGAAGCATGGCTAAAGACTTCAAACTGGTAGAGCAGACAGGCAATAAACACACCAATACATCAATAATTAATACTTTAAACTGGAAAAGGGTGTAAAAAGGAGAGGAAGTCAATATAAGAAGGGATAGCAAAGGAAAGCTCTGCTGAGTTTGTTTGCATATTTGTTTTAATAATAAAGGTCCCTCATCTGAGTTCTACAAATTTTGAATAACTACAACTATGAAACACTATGTGAATTAATAAGAAGGCAATGATGAAAAATGTGTTACTTGATACCATGAGCTTGTTGCCTAGTACTGATAACTACTTAAGTATTTGTTAATGTTATTTGATTTCCCAAAATAAATGCTTAGTTCATTTATTTAGTCTGAAATTTAAGTTTGAATATGATAAGAACTTAATGTTTATGCTTATCATAATTTATGTAGACCAATGGTTTCAACTGTGTAGATCATAGCAAATTATGAAAAATTCTTAAACATATGAGAATACAAGACCACCTAACCTGTCTTCTGAGAAGCCTGTATGCAGATCAAGAAGCAACAGTTAGAATGGATATGGAACAACAGACTGGTTCAAAATTGGAAAAGCAGTACATCAAGGCTGTATATAGTTGCCATGCTTATTTAACTTCTATGCAGAGTACACATGCAAAAAGCTGGGCTGGAAGAAGCACAAGCTGGAATCAAGATTGCCAGGAGAAATATCAATAAGCTCAAATATGCAGATGATACCATGCTTATGGCAGAAAGCAAAGAAGAATTAAAAAGTCTCTTGATGAAGATAAAAGAGGAGAGTGATAAACCTGGCTTAAAACTCAACATTTAAAAAACTAAGGTCATGGCATCCGGTCCCATCACTTCATGGCAAATAGATGGGAAAAAATGGAAATAAGGGGAGATTTTATATTCTTGGGCTCCAAAATCACTGAAGATGATGACTGCAGTCATGAAATTAAGAGACACTTGCTCCTTGATAGTAAAGTTATGTCAAACCTGGACAGCATATTAAAAAGCAGAGACATCACTCTGCTAACAAAGATCTGTATAGTCAAAGCTGTTTCCAGCAGTCATATACAGATGTGAGAATTGCACCATAAAGAAGGCTGAGCACAGAAGAATTAATGCTTTCAAATAGTGGTGCTGGAGAAGACTCTTGAGAGTCCCTTGGACTGCAAGGAGATCAAACCAGTTAATCCTAAAGGAAATCAACCCTGAATATTCATTGGAAGGACTGATGCTAAAGCTCCAGTACTTTATCCACCTGACTCAAAGAGCTGACTCATTGGAAAAGACCGTGATGCTGGTAAAGACTGAGGGTATGAGGAGAAGGGGGTGACAGAGGATGAGGTGATTAGATGACATTACTGAATCAATGGACATGACTTTGAGCAAGCTCTGGGTGATGGTGAAGAACAGGGAAGCCTGGAGTGCTGTAGTTCATTGGGTCACAAAGAGTCAGATAGGATTTAGCATCTGAACAAATCATTTCAAATGTTTCAAGTAAAGGACCTATATTCAGAATATATAACAGGAGATTTCATATAATACCATTTGTATTTTCTATCATTTATGTTAAAAAAAGTCTATAGTTACTATGCATTTAGTTAACTCTTTAACATAAGTGTGTATTTACTCAGAAGACAATTTCTATACATTTTAGTGATATATATTTGCAATGTATGCTATTAGTCAACAATAATTCATATATGTGGGAAAAGAATTTGTTATTAAATATCATTATATATAGAGATGGAACTATGACTATACTTAAATCTTTTATTTCTTCCTGCCTAGACATGATGGTAAACTCAGTGTTATACATCTGTATAGTACATAAAAATGCACAGAGGAGGGATGTATGATTGGTGGCACACAGCAGATTATTAGAAAATGAAATTATTTTCTTTGATTAGGGTAGACACATAGCATTATATGGTTGTCAAAACTGATAAAAGGTACAACACCAAGAGTGAGGTTGATTGTAAACTATGGACTTTCGGTGACTGTGATGTATTACTGTAGATTCACTGATTGTTAACAAACATTCCACAATGATGTAGGATGCTGATAATAGGGAAAGATATATGTGTGTATATTAGGGTGGGGCTGTGGTGTAGGTTTGGGGATATATGGGAACTTCATGTTTTCTGCTTAGTTTTGCTTAAACTCCAAAACTGTTCTAAAAAATAGTTTGAAGTGAAGTTGTTCAGTTGTGTCCGACTCTTTTGACCCTGTGGACTGTAGCCTGCCAGGCTCCTCCATCCACAGGATTTTCCAAGCAAGAGTACTGGAGTGGGTTGCTATTTCCTTCTCCAAAATATATATATATATATATATATATATATATATAGTTTATTGAAAACTATGCAAATGCATGGCAGCAATCTATGTGTATGTATATGTACACATATGTATATGCATTAACACATATATGTATGTATTAAATGAGATTGTGGGTCTTCCCTAGTGTCTCAGATGGTAAAGAATCTGGCTGCAATGCAGGAGACCCAGGTTTGATCCCTGGGGTGGGAAGATCCCCTGGAAAAGGGAATGGACAGAGGAGCCTGGCAGGCTAAGTCCATAGGGTTGCAAAGAGTCGGACACAACTGAGTAAAAAAAAAAAAAAAAAAAAATATATATATATATATATATATATAGTTTATTGAAAACTATGCAAATGCATGGCAGCAATCTATGTGTATGTATATGTACACATATGTATATGCATTAACACATATATGTATGTATTAAATGAGATTGTGGGTCTTCCCTAGTGTCTCAGATGGTAAAGAATCTGGCTGCAATGCAGGAGACCCAGGTTTGATCCCTGGGGTGGGAAGATCCCCTGGAAAAGGGAATGGACAGAGGAGCCTGGCAGGCTAAGTCCATAGGGTTGCAAAGAGTCGGACACAACTGAGCAACTTTCACTTTCAAATGAGACTGTATACATTCATACAATGTGAAAGTATATAGAGGCAATACATGAACAAATATCATCTTGTTAAGCTACATCTGTTAACAATAGCTCTATACATACACATGTTGTTGTTTAGTCACTAAGTAATTTCCAACTCTTTTTGTGACTCCATGGACTGTAGTTCACCAGGCTCTATCCATGGGATTTCCTGGGTAAGAATACTAAAGTGGGTTGCCATTTCCTTCTCCAGGGGATCTTTCCCACCCAGAGATCGAAAGTTATGTCTCTTGCCTTGGCAAACGGGTTCTTTAATACTGAGCCACCAAGGAAACCATACATATACACACACACATACAAACTATTTATAATTTGTATGTGAACGCATTTTTAACCTTTAGAGTAGCTTTTTAAAATACATAAATATCTTTACCATTTTGGTGACACGCAATCCAAGACAAAATGTTTAAGGGTCTTACAAAATTCACACAGATCTAAGGGCCAGAGTAAAGGCTTAACACTGACTTTTGTTAAACATCATTTATAATCTTATTACTACCTTCCATTGCTGAATTTATAACAACTGGAAACATATTTTTTAATGTATTAAAATTTAAAAATACATATTTTGGCAATTCTGTATTTGAGGGCCAGCTTTTCAAAATTAATTAAGCAGCAAGAGGAAGAAATATTAAATCTATCTTGGGATGTAAATACTTTATAGTCTGTAATGGCTTAGGTAAAATCCCATGCCTTAGGGCATGAGGAAATGTTCTCTTTTCTCAAATTTTCATCAGGCCATGAGATTCTATGCACTGACATTATTTGATTTGAAGTATAGTGCTGTTGATATTGAAATTGAGTATTTTTTTACTTTTAATTTAGGGAATTCACTTTCCCCTCTATTTAAAACAGGTATTTTGTCTGAATTATCGAAGAGTCATATTCCTTAACAGCAACTCTAATAACTTTTATGACAGATAGAAGATGTCCTATCATTACTGTTAAGCTCTGTTCACATCAAAATTAAGCAAACCACATATCACATCCCACTGTCATTTTTTAAGTTTTGTAAGTATCCTCTGAAATAGTCAGTTTATATATCAAAGTATTTTTGAAATTGAAAAATGAAAAAAGATCAGTTGACACAATGTAGTAGCCCCAAACACAAAGGGCCAAAGAACATGAATTATCTGAGAGACAGCTTTCTTAATGTTTGACTTATTCCATATTTATTGAAATACTTAGAAGTGCCGGAGGTGGTGCAAGACCTACAGAGGATTTGCTTATAAGAGTCTAGAGGCCAAAATTTATATAATCACATGACTGTATAATCATGAGAACAGTTCTACATTTACAAATGTAGGGGGTTTTGAATGATGGATTTATGATAATCTTCCTACATAATTGAGGGGACTTGGCAGATACTCTGTCTTATTTAGTATGTATTATTAATCACTGTCTTATTTTGTACAAAAGTGTCTCACAGGATATAGATTTTATTCAAACACAGCAGTTAAAAAAATCCTCTATTTCCAGAGAAATTCAAGAAGTGTTTGTGAATTCTCTGGTAATCTGATCTGTTATTAAGCCTCAATTACTTCCTTTTGCTCACCCACACTATATACCCACTTCAGCCAGGCAAGTGAATTGTCTATGACTTGCAACAGGAATGTATTCATTGCCATAACTCAAATACACAAGTTCTAGCCCATTCCACGTGCCACATTCTCAAGGATACTTCCCCCACAAGAATTTCATCTCAGGAACTGCTCCAATACATCGTTTCCTATGTAAATCATCGGTAATGTCTTTTATTATACTATATAAATTATTCCATTTAGTTGAGTGAGAACTTAAAACTTTGCCCAGGTTTTTCTGGATTAAAAAGATACCAGCATATTTTATGTCTTCAGAAAGCTTTAAAATATTATTGTTGCAATTAATATTCTTGAGAATCTATTCCAAGTTAACACACAATTGGCAGTACATATTTCCTCTACTAATAATTAAATACTGAATAGATATAAATGAAGAAGTATCTACAGGTTGTTGCTTTGTTACATAAATGAAATGTAGAATTATACTGATCACTAGGAATATAACATGCTTATTTCTTTGAGACAGGTAGGTTGAGTAACATAATTCTACTATTTATTTTAAAAATGAGATACACTTATAAATAAATGCTGGCAGAATAACTTTTTAAGGAAAATTCACTCTACATCCATTCTAGAAAATCAATGACTATAGATATACCTAAAGAATAAAGCTTGGCAAGCACTAAAACTGATTTATTAATCAGAGTGATATCTTCAAAGTCAATGATCAGACATCTTTATGACTTTTTCAACACTTGGTGATTAAATACTAATCATGTAAACTTTCATAGGGGTAACTAATGCTTGATTTAATAACACCTTGAATAATGAAAATGGAAATTTTTGCTTCCATGTGATCCATTTTGATAAAAATCAAATTGTCACAGAGATTTATTATGACATGTTTTTAAAGAATGGTATGTTTTTAAGAATTTTTAAAAGGAGCTTAGCAATTTGTATTGTGCTGAATTTCATTTATAGGATGACTTTCATAATTTACTTCACATACATACATTTCTTTTCTGTATTGAATTCTTATGAATAGTTGAGATGTACCCAGCATCCTTCCCCTTTTTTTCCTCAACCTTGCTGCTTCTTGTGGATCCACATTTTACAAGAAAGCTTTGTCTTTTTTCACAAGTGAAGCATATAACCTGACTTCGCCAATCAGTCCAGTACAATAAGTTCAGTAAAGATACCTCTGCATGACACGTGAATTCCAGAAATCAGATTTCCTCTCTTCCTCTCTATCATGTATGTGGTATGCAGATATGAAGCCTAGAACATCTATAGTCCTTTGCTGCCAAATGGATAATCTGAGGAGGATAGAACCCCAGAATCCTGGGTAAATTGTTCTGGGCCCTAATCATATTTAATATCAATCCCAGTTTAACTCTTGGCATTTCCAATCACATAAGGAAACACATTTCTTGCTGTCATTTCCTAGACTGAGTCAGGCCTACACTTATTGGAAAATAAATTACATATATAATGGATAAAAAATTTGTTTCCAGGAATGAGGTTATAAGTAACAGGGGAGAATTCTTTAAAAATGAGGGAAGTGAGAAAGAACAGTCTTTCTTAAGAGAAGTTGGAAATCTTTGTTTTACAACTAACTGCATGGTGGTTGGTTAAAGCGGAGTTTCTTGTACTTCGGAACTAGGGCTGTTGCTGCTGCTAAGTCATTTCAGTCGTGTCCGACTCTGTGCGACCCCATAGATGGCAGCCCACCAGCCTCCCCCATCCCTGGGATTCTTCAGGCAAGAACATTGGAGTGGGTTGCCATTTCCTTCTCCAATGCATGAAAGTGAAAAGGGAAAGTGAAGTCACTCAGTTGTGTCTGACCCTCAACGACCCCATGGACTGCAGCCTACCAGGCTCCTCCACCCATGGGATTTTCCAGGCAAGAGTACTGGAGTGGGGTGCCATTGCCTTCTCCTTTGTGCTACCAAAGCTACAGTATGAAGCAACTGAGAAAAACAAAGAAAGGCAGCAGGATGATGGATTCTACAGACAAAACACAAACAATCTTGCTTTGCTATGTACTTCTCAAAGCAGAAAGAACATAAAAGAATATTTTGGTAAAAGCGGGCCCTCCCTTTGGTCCACAATACTCATGTACTAAGTTTAATTTGCAAGGACCCCCATGATTAGGAAGGTTGGATTACTTACAACAAGCCAAGGGAAAGTCATCAGAAGTAGAGAGATGGGAGACGTAGCAGGGGAAAACAGAAAGCAACAGGAAGTATAAAACCTTATCCTAGCATATTTTTAAAGCACTGTCTACTGAAAAAAAAAAATATAAGCACTCACATTATAGAAATAAAATCAAACTAAAGGTTGAGAGTAAGAAAATAAATATGGTAAATACCCACTGCAGTCCATTGTTTCTACTGGCTTCTCTAAAGATAGGACATATGTATGTATGTATGTATGTATGTATGTATGTATGTGTGTGTGT
>SJYT01030302.1:28747-60633 GCA_006410635.1 Cephalophus harveyi
TTTTTTTTTTTTTTTTTTTTCCAGATGAGAAACAGGCACAGAGGTTAAGTGGTGTGTCCAAGTTCACACAGCTTGTAATTCAATCGCACCTGGAAATATTTTGCTAGGGAATAGAGCACACTCAAAAATAGTTTCGTGATTAGCAATAATAATATTTGTGGCGATGGGGAAAAGATGGCGAGTTGGAAAGCTATCAGTTCATGGAAAGGTCTTTTGGCTGCAAAGCCCACAAATGAATTTCCTCTTTCTAGCAGACAAGAAATTCACTTTTCATTATTAGTTATTGCATATAATTTTGCTGAAGTCCACAGATCAGAAAAAGCTTCTTTTGTAAATGTTACTATCTCCATCGATTCAAAGTTCATGTCAGTCTTCAAATTTGTCTTTGTAGGCAGAATAGTTTTCTAGTTCTTCTGTGTTGCATGAGATCATTATCATTACTGACAGAGTTAAGATTTAAAGTCAAAATGAGGGCATCAAGAAGAGAAAAAAAAAAGAAAATTCAAGTTTGAAGGCAGTTACCAGGGAGAAGATAGTCAAAGAACAGAGCAGTGTCTAGTGAGAATTGTTGAGTTTATTCAAGAAAGTGCAAATTTACTTTACAAAATTTTTAAAATTTTTTGAAAATAAGCATAATTTAAAATATGGAATTCATCAGTTTTCTCATAGGCATAGACAATATGACTAATGCATTGCAGGCAGACCCTTTACCCACTGAGCCACCAGGGAAGCCCCTAATTGTTTGTGAAATACTAAATATAAAAATAATTATCCAAATCCTGCACTAAGATTTCTGATTATGTTTGTTTGATATTTTTGACAGGTCGTCCAACTCTTCCTATGCAAATATGATAGATTTTGGCTCAAAAAAAAAAGGAACATATCAAAGTGAACAGAATAAATATTTATGCATAGTTGTGAATGGTATTTTATTAACAAAAGAAAAAGAGAAAAAAGCCATTTTCAGTTAGCTTAAAATTGTCTCTTAAAGAAAAATCAACAACATCTTCACCATCCTCTACCTTATTTTTGAAGTAGAGAAACTCTTCAGTCATCAAATTATATTCTGTAGTCTAAATTATTATTTTTAAATTTATATTAATAGTGTAAGTATTTAAATTTTAGTTTCATATTTCCTATTAACATTAGATGTGTATAAGAGACAGTGTTAACATTACAAAAGATTGGCAGGAGTAAGAACTGTGTCACTGACACATGGAATTTTGGAGTTATCTCTACATATCATTAGGAAAATGTTCAAAGGTAAAAAAAATAATAAAATAAAACAGCATAGAAATATTTAAACTATTTTGATGATGAATTGCTTAGTCTAAATTTTTTTGCACTCATAATACTCTCCCCTCAAATGCCTTCAAAAAATACCTTACAGTCATTATCATAAAAATGTCAAATTTCTAAATTATTAGAATCTATAAGAGTATTATAATAAATTATATAACATGCAGTTTGATTTCAGGAGTTTTATTGGCACTATTTGACAAAGAATAAAAGGTATATAACAATATTTTTAAAATCTGGATGCCACTATGATTATTACATTATTTAATGTATGGAGGGTACTCCAATTTTATGTACAGCCCTATGCCTGTAGTACAGATAAGGATTAAATTCAAATGGAGATTTCTTCTCTGGCCATGAATAACGATGATTGAACTTCCACTACTGTTGTAAATAACTGAAAAACTAGGCAAATTATATACAATAAACTTTAAATTATTGTTTGTAGTTATTGGAGAACAGAAAGGAGGGAGAGAAGTGAAGAAAGCCTCACAATTTGCCTGGTTTTCTGCCTGGACACATTTTCCAGTTCCCTGTGCAGAGACTAGGAGATGGAGGGTGGAGGGGGAGATTGGAGTCCTCGGAACTGAGAAGAGGTAGGAGTTAAGCCATTGAAGTTTTCTGGGTAGAGCAATTTGAAGACAAAGTTAGCTTATTAGAGCACTTTTGAAACTTGCATACACATTCCCTAGACTGTTCTTCTAATATTATATGTATATATACTGTACATATTATTACATTATTATTATATTATACATATTATTGCATTATATATTATGCATATTATTATATATTATACATATTATTACATTATTACATATTATACATATATTACATGTATATAGTCTTATATGTATAAGGTTAGAATACATGCAAGAGCCCAAGAAAGAAACAATAGAAGAAATGTAAATTCAAAATTTCCAAGAATTCAAACAGGACCAGGAGACTTTGAAGTTTGGAAAAGTCAGAATGCCCTTGGAACACTTTTGAGACTCTGCTTCGTAGAGGGCCAAGGAAAGTCATAGTCAAAAGTAATGCTCAAAATTCTCCAAGCCAGGCTTCAGCAATACCTGAACTGTGAACTTCAAGATGTTCAAGCTGGTTTTAGAAAAGGTAGAGGAACCAGAGATCAAATAGTCAACATTCACTGGATCATCGAAAAAAGCAAGAGAGTTCCAGAAAAACATCTATTTCTGCTTTATTGACTATGCCAAAGCCTTTGACTGTGTTCATTTCAGTTCAGTTGCTCAGTCATGTACAACTCTTTGCGACCCCATGGATCACAGCATGCTAGGCTTCCTTGTCCATCACCAACTCCCAGAGCTTACTCAAACTCATGCCCATCGAGTCGTTAGCTTGGCTGTATTTATCAATTCACTATGTATCAGTGCAGTTAACTTCAGTCGCTCAATTGTGTCCGACTCCTTGCGAACCCAAGAACTGCAGCACTCCAGGCTTCCCTGTCCATCACCAACTCCCAGAATATACCCAGACCCATGTCTGGTGATGCCATCCAACCATCTCATCCTCTGTCATCTCCTTCTCCTGCTGCCCTCAATCTTTCCCAGCATCAGGGTCTGTTCAAATGTGTTAGCTCTTTGCATCAAGTGGCCAAAGTATTGGAGCTTCAGCTTCAACATCAGTCCAACCAATGAACACTCAAGACTGATCTCCTTTAAGATGGACTGGCTGGATCTCTCCTTGCAGTCTAAGGGACTCTCAAGAGTCTTCTCCAACACCACAGTTCAAAAGCATCAATTTTTCAGTGCTCAGCTTTCTTTATAGTCCAACTCTCACATCCATACATGACTACTGGAAAAACCATAGCCTTGAGTAGATGGACCTTTGTTGACAAAGTAATATCTCTGCTTTTTAATATGCTGTCTGGGTTGGTCATAACTTTTCCTTCCAAGGAGAAAGAGTCTTTTAATTTCATGGCTGCAATCACCATCTGCACTGATTTTAGAGCCCCCCAAAATAAAATCAGCCACTGTTTCCACTGCTTCTCCATCTATTTGCCATGAAATGATGGGACTGGATGCCATGATCTTAGTTTTCTGAATGTTGAGCTTTAAGCCAACTTTTTCACTCTCCTCTTTCACTTTCATCAAGAGGCTCTTTAGTTCTTCTTTGCTTTCTGCCATAAGGGTGGTGTCATCTGCATATCTGAGGTTATTGATATTTCTCCCGGCAATCTTGATTCCAGCTTGTGCTTCCTCCAGCTCAGCGTTTCTCATGGTGTACTCTGCAAAAAAGTTAAATAAGCAGGGTGACAATATACAGTCTTGACATCATACAATCAAAGGCTTTGGCATAGTCAATAAAGCAGAAACAGATTTTTTTTTGGAACTCTCTTGCTTTTTTGATGATCCAGTGAACGTTGGCAATTTGATCTCTTGTTCCTCTGCCCTTTCTAAAACAGCTTGAACATCTATGGATCACAATAAACTGGAATATTCTGAAAGAGATGGGAATACCAGACCACTTGACCTGCCTCCTAAGAAATCTGTATGCAGGTTAAGAAGCAACACTTAGAACTGGACATGGAACAACAGACTGGTTCCAAACAGGAAAAGGAGTATGTCAAGGTTGTATATTGCATCCCTGCTTATTTAACTTTTTTGCAGAGTACATCATGAGAAACACTGGGCTGGGGGAAGCACAAGCTGAAATCAAGATTGCCAGGAGAAATATCAACAACCTCAGATATGCAGATGACACCTTATGGCAGAAAATGAAGAAGAACTAAAGAGCCTCTTGATGAAAGTGAAAGAGGAGAGTGAAAAAGTTGACTTAAAGCTCAACATTCAGAAAACTAAGATCATGGCATCTGGTCCCATCACTTCATGGCAAATAGATGGAGAAGCAATGGAAACAGTGTCAGACTTTATTTTGGGGGGGGGCTTCAAAATCAGTGCAGATGGTGACTGCAGCCATGAAATTAAAAGAGGCTTACTCCTTGGAAGGAAAGTTATGACCAACCTAGACAGTATATTAAAAAGCAGACATTACTTTGGCAACAAATGTCTGTCTAGTCAAGGTTATGGTATTTCCAATGGTCATGTATGGATATGCTGCTCCTGCTAAGTCGCTTCAGTCGTGTCTGACTCTGTGCGACCCCATAGACAGCAGCCCACCAGGCTCCCCCATCCCTGGGATTCTCCAGGTAAGAACACTGGAGTGGATTGCCATTTCCTTCTCCAATGCACGAAAGTGAAAAGTGAACGTGAGTTTGCTCGATTGTGTCCAACTCTTAGCAATCCCATGGACTGAAGCCTACCAGGCTCCTCCATCCATGGGATTTTCCAGGCAAATGAGTACTGGAGTGGGGTGCCATTGCCTTCTCCGGTATGGATGTGAGAGTTGGACTATAAAGGAAGTTGAACGCAGAAGAATTGATGCTTTTGAACTGTGGTGTTGGAGAAGACTCTTGAAAGTCTCTTGGACTGCAAGGAGATCCAACTAGTTCATTCTAAAGGAAATCAGCCCTGGGTGTTCATTGGAAGGACTGATGTTGAAGCTAAAACTCCAATCCTTTCGCCACCTGATGTGAAGAGCTGAGTCATTTGAAAAGAACTTGATGTTGGGAAAGATTGATGGCAGGAGAAGGAGATGACAGAGGACGAGATGGTTGGATGGCATCACTGACTTAATGGGCATGAGTTTGGGCAAACCCTAGGAGTTGGTGATGGACAGGGAGGCCTGGTGTGCTGCGGTTCATGGGGTCGCAAGGACTTGGACATGACTGAGCGACTGAACTGAGCTGACTGAAGGCTAAACTTGCCCTTGGGGAAAAGTTCATTCATACTTGCCTACACAGCTTTCAAGAAGCTTTCAAAGAAAGGCAATCAGCAAGGACCTGTCAGAAAAGTCTACAGCTCAGCAATAGGGAATGTATTGTCCAGCATCTAATAAAATTTATGAAACAAACGCTAGTTTCAGCTGGGCTCTATCAGAATGCCTATAGGTGGTCTCTCCATGTGGGTATTGGCATTGTCACTGAGCAGTGGCTACAGGCTCTTAGACAGTTTTCTAGGCTACAGTTGCTTTGTGGCCTTTTATGATCCAGCATTGAAAGTTACATCATATAAATTTCATTGTCAAAGCAGTTACAAGCCTTTTAGTTTCAAGGTGGAGTAGTTTGTGGTGAGGGTAGGGGATACAGATATCATCTCTGAATAAGAGCTGTACCCGAATATGTGTGGCTAAGTTTTTTAATAGGTACATTTTTTTTCCTTTCTATAGCAATTCTTCTTTCCTCTCATATGAAATAAGTACTATTTCTTTCAATGCAAACAAAGTCTCATACCAATAGAGCAAGAGGATCAAGTTTGTTATCCAGGAATTCGAAAACTAAATTAGATGCAGGCACAGAAGAGCTCCTTAAGTTCTTTTCTTTGTTACACTTAGTCTTCATTTGAATACTTGGGAAGAAACAAGATATCTGGGTCTCACATACCTAAGGCACAGGAAGAATGCGATAGACACATATGGGAAGTGGTCAAATGGGGATGCACATAGCAGTCAGTGGTCCATGAAATTAGGACATCTATCTGGGGAAAGTCCCTAGATCTTTTATTTAAACCCAATCTCTCTCCCTGGGAAATGGAAGGTTTTTCTTTTTTGTTATTGTTCTTTAAAACATGAATTAAATATTACAAGTTATTTGCTTATATTTCTTGGTTTGTGTATTTTAAAAGATAAAGAGAGTTAAGCAATAACTGCCATTTTCTAACCACCATTAGGTACAGGGGTATTAGCAAGGCTTCTAGTATCTGGAAATAGTGCAAGCTATACGTGTTTCTATATAAACATTCATAGGGCTTTCCTGAAGCCAAGTAAGGTTAATGTGTTAAAGTTAATCTTTGTCTTTGTGATACAATAGTGAATTATGCTATTAATTATAATGTATTAATTATACTATGCAACTTCAAGGAACTTCATTTCATCAATGAATTTTTCATGAAAGCAAGAAAGGAAAGGAAGGATTAGCATATGAGTATCAGTGCAGCTGGTAAAGAATCTACCTGCAATGACGTAGACCTGGGTTCAATCCCTAGGTTGGGAAGATGCCCTGGAGGAGGGCATGACCACCCATTCCAGTATTCTTGCCTGGAGAATCACCATGGATAGTGGAGCCTGGCAGGCTATAGTCCATAGGGTTGCAGAGAGTTGCACACAACTTAGCTACTAAACAACCACAGTCTTTAAGGAGGACTGCCACATAGTGGGTAAGGTATCTTTTCAAATGTTATATTGATTTTGTTATAAGAAATTTGAAAAAAATTGATGTTAATCCCCATTATAATTTAGGTACTATATATTAATACAAATAATTAGTATTTCCATTATCTACACAATATAACATTTTGTGTCTTTTATAACTTAACATTATTATTTATATGACCATTTTAGCCAAAATACTCTTTTAAATGAATTACATGCCTTTTTAAAACATAACTTCACCCAAGACATAAGTGAACACTGATTCTGACCTTTGTTAAACAAGTACATTAAGAACTCTATATATGAACACTGTCTCATCTTTTCAGTATTATTTCTTATCTCACACGGAAAAATTAACTATATCTGTATACCTCTAACATACGAGATTTTTAATAATTTAAATTTGGATAATTCAAGTAATTAAATTCAACATTTACATGCTGAAATTCAATAGCATTTGAGGAAGCAAGATGTGTTGAAAGAAAACTACTTCAAAAGATCAAAAGCAAGTCACTTTAAATCAGTGTTTATAATTAGCAGTGATAATTGACTGAAATCACCAAATACTTAGCTCCATTAAGCAAAACATAATATGATTTAGCTTGTGCATGAAATTACAAAGTCTCTTGAGGTTTAACCAATTCAAACAGTTTTAAATAATTCAATTAAAGAGATTTTTTTACATTTAAGTCATTTTTATAACTGATAAGACATATTAAACATAGGCTTTAAAAATACAGCAAGCAATATGATTGAAGATTTAATGGAATAAAGAAAAGCCTCCATGGGAAGAACAAGATGGAGGAGTAGGTGAACATGGAGTACATCTCTCTCCACAAATACATCAAGAATAGAGCTTCAGACACAGAAGTGCATGCAAAACACCAGCTGAGAGCAGACAGGAGAATCTGACCAGTGGAAAAGAATATACAGACCCAAGCAAAACTCGGTAGGATAAAGGAACTAGGGGGGAAACTAGGAATGTTAGTAGGACTGGACCTGCCCTCGGCAGGTGGGGGAGCTGAAGCAGGGGTCTGTTCCCCACATTGGGGCAACTGTCTGAGTCAGAGGAGAAACAATTAAGGCTGAGAGTGAAACAGCTGATCTGTGGCAGCCCAAATGGGATGAGAATCAGATAGTCCTTGCTGCAGCCATACATACCCCAGACAGGGAGGTAGATGCCCTGGAAGGTGCAGCTTCTGGGAGCTGTCATTTAGGGATTGTGGAGCAATCCCAGGGTGAAGGCTGCTGCTGACTGCGGAGAGACGAATCAAGGGGATGTGAGGGAGATTGTTGTGGGAAATGCCTGTGGAGGAAAGCTGGGCAGCCATGGAAGCAAAGTGATACCGCTGAGTCACGCATAGGACGTGGAGCTATCCGCATAGCCTCTGTCACCCCACTCACCAGCAGTGGCAGCTGAGCAGAGAGGCGGGCCCATCAAATGCCTGACACACTGAACTACCGAGTGGGACCCCACCCTGGGTGCCCCCTTAAATGACTGATGTGCCAAACTGCAGAGTAGCACCTCACCTAAGGTGCCCCATAAGTGCTTGATGTGTCAATCTACAGAGTAGGATACCAGTCAGGGGACCCCCCTCTATGCGCCTGATGCTCAAAACAACAGAGAAGGACCTCAGGTAAGGGAGACCTTTAAGTGCCTGAAGGGAGGGAGCTATGGAGAAAGACTGGCCCAAGAGGCCTTCTGATCGCCAGCTACAAGAGGCTCGAAAAAAGACTCTGATAGGGCCATAACTCTTGTGGGAGAGGCAGTCCATTTCCCTGCACATTTGACGCCACCAGCGTCCCTGCAAGCCAAACAGCTGTGCCACCTTCATGCTCAACTCACTGGGATTGAGCTGCCACAGGCAAAAAAACGTCTTGCATCTAGGTGCACAGGGTCACTTTGGCAGTGTCTAACTCTGCAATCCTGTAGACTGTGGCCTGCCAGGCTTCTCTGTCAGGGAGTGGGATTCTCCAGGCAAGAATACTGGAGTGTATTGACCAGTACTGCTTGCCATGCCCTTCTAGAGCCCTATATTTCCTCCTGCCCTAGCTGCCAACTCCCCTGAGTACTTGGTGCTGCCAGAACCCCTGCAACCCAAGCAGCTGCACCACCTGCACACCCGGCCCTCACAGGGACAAACCCAAGCCCTCCAGGGCAGCCTCAGAAGCCAAATCTCAGTGGACAAACCACATGCAGAGGTGGAAATAAAACGACAATTAAAACCCAGGGGCAGTGTGGCTAAGGAAGAAGACCCAAAACCTTCCCACCAGCTGTACAAGCTGCAGATTAAATCCACATGATCAACTAGGCAGACTCTGT
The DNA here is from genome assembly GCA_006410635.1 of Cephalophus harveyi. Taxonomy (NCBI): domain Eukaryota; kingdom Metazoa; phylum Chordata; class Mammalia; order Artiodactyla; family Bovidae; genus Cephalophus; species Cephalophus harveyi. The sequence continues at coordinate 37,596 of SJYT01030302.1, forward strand.
CTCTAAGGAATATATAAAATGTCATTGAGAGCTCCAACAAAAGAAAACACACTAGTTCTGAAAACTGTGGACATTGGAAGCAAGAACACACAGGAGGGGGACCAGGTTAGACTCTGAGCTGCCCCCACAATAGGTCCAGAGATCAGCACAGTGTTGGAGGGCATCCCAGGGAGGTGAGGTGGACTGTGACTCCCAGCGAAGGAAAGGACTCTGATAGCAGTGACTCAAGAAACACCTTATTCTTAGATTTGATTTATTCTGTAGATTCTTTTTGATTTTTTCCTTTCTTTTCCTCCTCTGTTGGAGTTGTCAATTTTATTGGCACTATGAAATCTAATTATTCTTTTGAGCTGTTTTTTTTTTTTTTTTCCTCAGTCACACTTTTTATAGTTGTAAACCCCTGCCCCTAGGTTGGGCTTTTGCACTTCTGGGAGTTTTCTTTTCATTTTCTCTCTTTTTTAAATTTTTTAAACCTATTATTTTTCCTACAGTTAGTTTTTTGTTTGCTTTTCCTACTGTCCTTTGCCTCTTGCAGTTAATCTTTAATGTATATAAATCTTCTTCATCTACCTCTATCTAACTTTGCATACCTAATCTTTCTTCTTTTCTTTCCTTTCCTTTCAACATATTTTCTGTTTTTATTTTCATTGCTTTATTCCCCAATTGGAAATTTGCTTTAGTTTTGTTTTCCGGTTTGTGCTTTAGTTAGTTTTGTTCTGGTAGACATAATTTTTGGTTTCCTTTCTTCACTGGGTCAATCTATTGTATTCTATTTATGTTGGACTCTTTTGATTTTGCTTATGGGTGTATATATACATGTGTATATTCAGTCACAATTTTATTGTTTTTATAAACAATAAATATTCAGTCACAATTTTATTGTTTTTATAAACCTCTGCCTCTATGTTGGAACTTGGCAGATCTGTAGAGTTTTCCTTTTTTCTTTCTTCTTCCATTTCTTTTCTTTATAATACTAATTTTTCATTTTTAAACATATTATATTTTTCTACATTTATTCCTTTGCCTTTCCTACTGTTCTTTTCCCCTTGCAGTTAATCTTTAATGTATATTAATCTTCATCTACCTCTCTTTAACTTTGCATATCTATTCTTTCTTTATTTTCTTTCCCTTCCTCTCAACATATTTGTTAGTTTTGTTTTCATTGCTTTATTCCCCACATGGCTCCTTGCTGTAGTTTTCTTTTCCACTTTATGCTTTAGTTTTCTTCTTAACTGGTAAATATCATTTTTAATTTCCTTTGTTTGCTGGGTCAACCTATTGTACTGTATTTTTGTTACTTTTTTACTTTGCTCTTGGCTGTATATGTATATATCCCATTATTTTAATTATTACTTGCCTGATTTGGTAAATGCCATTTGTCTGGGATTCATCTTTGGTTTCTAATTTTTGGATATTTGTTTTAATCTTACTTAATACCATAACAAACCACTTATGGAACCTTCATTCCTGAGCAGAGATCAAGTCCTGAGTCTTTGGAGTGAGAACACAGATCCAAGGTCCTAGACGATCAAAGAACTAACACTGCTGCTGCTGCTGCTAAGTCGCTTGAGTCATGTCCGACTCTGTGCGATCCCATAAACTGCAGCCCACCAGGATCTTCCAACCCTGGGATTCTCCAGGCAAGAACACTGGAGTGGGTTGCCATTTCCTTCTTTAATGCATGAAAGTGAAAAGTGAAAGTGATGTTGTTCAGCTGTGTCAGACTCTTAATGACCCCATGGACTGCAGCTGCACTAGGGTTCTCTGTCCATGGGATTTTCCAGGAAAGAGTACTGGAGTGGGGTGCCATTGCCTTCCCCGAACTAGCCCTAGGGAGTATCAAATAGTGAGAACTCACACAAAGGAAATCACTTGAATACAAGACCTGCCATCACCCAAGTACCAGTAGCACCCTGTGCAGGGCACCTCATATAAACAACAAACAAAAGAAAAATACAAACCCAATAATAGCAGACAGGACTACTACCTCACTCAGCATTGCTCATCAGAGGAAAAAAAAAAAAAAAAAAAAAAAAACTCAGCACAAATCTCACCCTATATGAAGTTTACACAAACCGCTGGACAAACCTTAGGAGGGCAGAAACCAAAATAAAGAAAATATTCAAACTTGAACCTTGGAAAAGGTGACCTCAAGCACAGTAAGTTAAAAATAATAAAGGAAAGGCATAGAACTACTACACAAATGAAGGAACAAACTAGAAACACAGAAGTCCAAATAAATGAAGAGTAAATAAGCAAACTACCTGAAAAATAAGTCAGAATAATAATAGTAAAGATCACAACCCTTGAAAACAGAATGAAGAAAATGCAAGAATCAATTAACAAGACATAGAATTAAAGAAAAAACAGACAGAGACAAACAACACAATTACTGAAATTGAAAGTACTCTGGATGGAATCAATAGCAGAATATCTGAAGCAGAAGAACAAATCAGTGAGCTGGAAGATAAAGTGGTAGAAATAAGTTCTGAAGAGCAGAATAAAGTAAAAAGAATGAAAAGAACTGAGGGTAGTCTCAGAGATGTCTGGGACAATATCAAATATGCCAACATTCAAATTATAGGGGTCCCAGAAGAAGAAGAGAAACAGAATGGGTATGAGAAAATTTTTGAAGAGATTATAGTTGAAAATTTCCCCACCAGAGAAAAGGAAATAGTCAATCAAGTCCAAGAGGCACGAAGAGTCCCATACAGGGTAAACCCAAGGAGAAACATGCCAAGACACATACTAATCAAATTAACAAAGACTAAACACAAATACAGAATATTAAAAGCAGCAAGGGAGAAGCAACAAGTAACATACAAAGGAAACCCCATACCCTTAACAGATGATTTTTCAGCAGAAACTGCAGGGCAGAAGGGAATGGTAGGATATATGTAAAGTACTAAAAAGGAAAAATCTACAACCAAGATTACTATACATGGCATGGATCTCATTCAAAATCGATGGAGAAGTAAAAAGCTTTTCAGACAAGCAAAAGTTAAGAGAATTCAGTACCACCAAACCAGCTTTACAACAAATGTTAAAGGGACTTATAAGTCAAGAAATACAAGAGAAGAAAAAAGATCTACAAAATCAACCCCAAACAATTAAGAAAATGGCAATAGGAACATATATATAAATAATTACTTTAAATGTAAACAGATTAAATACACTGACCAAAAGATACAGACTGGCTGAATGGACACAAAAACAAGACCCATATATATGCTGTCTACAAAAAACCCACTTCAGACCTAAAGACACATATAGACTGAAAGTGAGGAGATGGAAAAGTACATTCCGTGTAAATGGGAAGCAAAAGAAAGCTGGATAGCAATCCTATTATCAGACAAAATACACCTTATAATAAAGAAGATTACATGAGATAAGGAAGGACACTACACAATGATCAAGGGATCAATTCAAGAGCAATACATAACAACTGTAAATATCTATGCACCCAACACAGGAGCACCTCAATACATAAGAAAAGCACCAACAGACATAAAAGGAGAAATTGACAGTTATGCAATAATAGTAGGAGACTTTAACACCACACTCACACCAATGGAAAGATCATCAAAACAGAAAGTTAATAAGGAAAACAAGTCTTAAATGATACATTAAATGAGATAGATCTCACTGATATTGTCAGGACATTCCATCCAAATTCAGAAGAATACACCTTCTTCTCAAGTGCACATAGAACACTCACCAGGAAAGACCACATCTTAGTTCATAAATCAAACCTCAGTAAATTTAAGAAAATTGAAAACATTTCGAGTATCTTCCCTGACCACAATGCTATGAGACTACCTATCAATTACAAGGAAAAAAAAAAAAAAAAACACTGTAAGGAACACAAACACATGGAAATTAAATAACACATTTCTAAATAAGCAACAGGTTACTGAAGAAATCAAAAGGGAAATCAAAAAATTTCTAGAAACAAATGACAGTGAAAACACAATGACCCAAAACCTATGGGAAGCAGCAAAAGCAGTTCTAAGACAGAAGTTTATAGCAGTACAATCCTACCTCAAGAAAGAAGAAAAACTTTTCACCTAAAACAACTGGAAAAAGAAAAAACCACAACAACAAAAACAAAACCCAAAATTAGTAGAAGGAAAGAAGTCATAAAAGAACTGAGCAGAAATAAATGAAAAAGAAATGAAACAATAGTATAGATTAATAAAGCTAAAAGCTGATTCTTTGAGAAAATAAATAAAATTGACAGACATTTACCCAGACTTATCAAGAACAAAAGAGAGAAGAATCAAATCAACAAAGTTAGAAATGAAAATGGAGAAATCACAACAGACAATGAAGAAATGCACAGGATTATAAGAGACTATTATGAACAACTATATGGCAATAAAGTGGATAAACTGGAAGAAATGGACAGATTCTTAGGAAAGTTCAATTTGGAACGAGGAAGAAACATTAATTATGAACAACCCAATTATAAGCACTGAAATTGAAGCTGTGATCAAAAATCTCCCAAAAAACAAAAGTCCAGGATGAGATGGTTTCACAGGAGAATTCTATCAAACATTTAGAGAAGAGCTAATGTCTATCCTTCTGTCAAGGCATGACAAAACCACTAAAATGTTGTTAATCTTTTAAAAATTGAAGAGGAAGGAACACTTCCAAACTCATTCTAGGAGGCCACCATCACCCTGATTCCAAAACCAGACAAAGATAACACAGACAAGAAAGAAAAGTACAAGCCAATAACATTGATGAACATAGATGAAAAAATCCTCAACAAAATTTCAGCAAACAGAATTCAACAACACATCAAAAAGCTCATACAAACATGATCAAGTTGGGCTTATTCCAGGGATGCAAGGATTCTTCAATATATGCAAATCAATCAATGTGATACACCATATTAACAAATTGAAAGACAATAACCATATGATGATCTCAATAGATGCAGGAAAAGCCTTTGACAAAACTCAGCACCTATTTATGATTAAAACTCTTCAAAAAATGGGCATAGAAGGAACCTCCCTCAACATAGTAAAAGCCATATATGATAAGCCTACAGCAAACATTATTCTCAATGGTGAAAAACTGAAAGCATTCTCCCTAAGATCAGGAACAAGGCAAGGGTATGCACTTTCACCACTGTTATTCAGCATAGCTCTGGAAGTCCTAGCCACAGCAATCAGAGAAGAAAATGAAATAAAAGGAATCCATGTCAGAAAAGAAGTAAATCTCTCACTGTTTGCAGATAACATGATGCTGTACACAGAAAACCCTAAAGACAGTATCAGAAAATTACTAGAGCTAATCAGTGAATTTAGCAAAGTTGCAGGATACAAAATCAATGCATAGAAATCACTTGCATTTCTATATACTAATAATTAAAAATCAGAAAAATTAAGGAATCAATCCCATTCACCATTGCAAAAAAAGAATTAAATATCTAGGAATAAACTTACCTAAGGAGACAAAAGAACTGTACAAAGAAAATTATAAAACACTAATGAAAGAAATCAAAGATGACATAAACACATGGAGAGATATTCCATGTTCCAAGGTAGGAAGAATCAATTTTGTGAAAATGACAATACTACCAAATGCAATCTACAGATTCAGTGTGATCCCTATCAAATGAACAATGGCATTTTTCACAGAACTTGGACAAAAAATTTCACAATATACTTGGAAGAACAAAAGACCCAAAATAGCCAAAGCAGTCTTGAGAAAGAAGAATGGAGCTGCAGGAATCAACCTTCTTGACTTCAGATTTCACTACAAAGCTACAGTCATCAAGACAGTATTGTGTTGTCACAAAAACAGAAATATAGACCAATGGAACCAGATAGAAAGCCCAGAAATAAACCCATGCACCTATCGGTACCTTATTTTTAACAAAGGAGGCAAGAATATACAGCAGGGCAAAGACATCCTCTTCAATAAATGGTGCTGGGAAAACTGGATATCTACATGTAAAAGAATGAAATTAGAGCACTTCCTAACACCGTACACAAAGATACAATCAAAATGGATTAAAGTCCTAAATATACAACCAGAAACTATAAAACTTAGAGGAAAACATAGGCAGAACACTCAATGACATAAATCAAAGCAAGATCCTCTATGACCTACCTCCTAGAGTAAGAAATAAAAGCAAAAGTAAACAAGTGGGCTCTGATTAAACTTAAAGGCTATTGCACAGCAAAGGAAACTATAAGCAAGGTGAAAAGACAACCCTCAGAATGGGAGAAAATAATAGCAAATGAAACAACTGACAAAGGATTAATTTCCAAAATATACAAGCAACTCATACAGCTCAATACCAGAAAAGCAAACAACCCAGTCAAAAACTGGGGGGAAAATCCTAACAGATATTTCTCCAAAGAAGACATACAGATGGCTAACAAACACATGAAAAGATGCTCAACATCGCTTATTATTAGAAAAATGCAAATCAAAACTACAATGAGATATCACCTGACACCGATCAGAATGACCATCATCAAAAGTCTACAAACAAATGCTGGAGAGTATGTGTAGAAAAGGGAACACTCTCACACTGTTGGTGGGAATGTAAATTGATATAGCCACTATGGAAGATGGTATGGAGATTCCTTAAAAAACTAGGCATAAAAGCACCATATGACCCAGCAATCCCACTCCTAGGCATATACCCTAAGGAAACCAAAATTGCACATGTATCCCATTGTTCATTGCAGCACTATTTACAATAGCTAGAACATGGAAGTGAAGTAAAGTCACTCAGTTGTGTCTCACTCTTTGTGACCCCATGTACTGTAGCCTACCAGGCTCCTATATCCATGGGATTTTTCCAGGGAGGAATACTGGAGTGGGTTGCCATTTCCTTCTCCAGGGGAACTTCCTGACCCAGGGATTGAACCTGGGTCTCCTGCATTGTAGGCAGATGCTTTACAGTCTGAGCCACAAGGGAAGCCCTGTTACAAGCTAGGAACGGTGGAAGCAACCTAAATGTCCATCAACAGATGAATGGGTAAAGAAGTTGTGGTACATATACACAGTGGAATATCACTCAACCATAAAAAGGAACACATTTGAGACAGTTCTGATGAGTAAAGTGAGAGAGAGAATAAACATCGTATTCCAATGCACATATATGGAATATAGAAAAATGGTACTGAAGAATATATTTACAGGGCAGCAATGAAGAAAGAGACATAGAGAATAGACTTATAGATATGGGCAGAGAGGAGGAGAGGGTGAGATATGTGGAAAGAGTAACATGGAAACTTGCATTATCATATGTAAAATAGATAGCTAACAAGAATTTGCTCTATGGCTCAGAAAACTCAAACAGGGACTCTGTATCAACCTAGAGGGGTGGAATGGGGAGGAAGATGGGAGGGAGATTCAAAAGGAAGGGGATATATGTATACCTATGGCTGATTCTTGTTGAGGTTTTACAGAAAACAACAAAATTCTGTAAAGCAAGAAAAAGAAAATCTAACTTAAAGAAACAAACAAAAAAGCATCAATACAGCATTTCCAAATTCTACTATAATGATGCTGATTATAATGTATTCTGCTTTTCCTGTTTTGTCAACTGATACAATGTCAAACTATTCATTCACATACTTCACTATAAATCAGTTATAAATCTCATTCTTCTCATACTTAAGTTATAAATAAACTACCTAATAACTTATAGTAGGAATCTATTGTTTAAAGAAATTATGCCATTTTAACCTAATTTTCCATAATCATAAAGGGAAATAAATGATTTCAAGTGAGGTGAAGGGTTAGATGCTCGGTTGTGTCTGACTCTTCGCAACCTCATGGACTTGTAGCCTGATAGCCTCCTCTGTCCATGGAATTCTCAGGCAAGAATACTGGAGTGAGTTGCCATTCCCTTTTCCTGGAGACCTTCCCAAGCCAGGGGTAGAACCTAGGTCTCCTGCACTGCAGTCAGATTCTTTACCACCTGATCCATCAGGGGAGCTCAGAAAAACAAATCTGTTACTAAAGTTTGCCATGTATGGATCATTTTATGCATACAAAATATGATGGCAAATTAGGTTTGTGTTGATATTTACTGAACAAACATTTGTTAAGAAACTCCTAAAATGGTCATGAGTATGATGCACATTTTTGCTCTTGCTAAATTCTGCTTGATCTCAGCAATATCCATGCCACTAAGTGACATGGAGGTGTTCTAAGCTCTAGTTAAGGCAGCATGAAAAACCAGTTTTGGTAGGTTTAATTCAAATTAAGTTTGAAGTTTAACCTAGAGATGAAGGCTGTAGTGGTTCTAGGAACAATTAATTACTGGTTTCCACCTCAGTTTTTTTTTTTTTTTGTTGTTGTTGTTGTTGTTTGTTTGTTTGTTTTTCCTCTGTAGATTTTTTGGTTGTGGATGGTAATTACAAAGTTTTTGAAACTTTTCTCATATATAGCAGCATAAATGACAAATGAAAACCTGTCTACGACACATTGTCAAGGGCAAGTAAGACTGTGCACCATTTATTTCTGACAAGAAAAATGATTTTAATGTCACTCACATACCATCTTTCTCACAAATTCCCCCCTATAGAATGCATCAATCAGTGGTTGTCACTTTTGTGAAAGTCATGATCTGTATTCCTCCTGCAGCTCTCTTACTTTATAGGCCCTGAAACAGATTCAGTTATAGCTTACAACTGCAAGAGAGCAGAAATCCATTTCCTTTATTCATTTCCTTGGGTTACCTCCATTTGATGTTATTGTCTTTCTGATAACTTGTCACCAAAAATTACAAAATGGACAAAGTAAGAGTTGCATTCTTTTCATACAATCTAGTAATTAAATAATAAAGATAAAAAAAAATCTCACCTAAAGGTAAAGTAAAAATATTTTACAATAAAGATCCTAAGGCCAAGATAAATCTTTATTATTTCCTCTGCTACAAAGCAGATCTATAATTTTGCAAATAATACAGGTGAAGTTGCTCTAATCATGTGTGAATCTTGCTTTAATCTTTTCTGATTTTTACTCTAAAATAATTCATGCTTTTTTGAATGTGAAATTATTTCTGGCTACACAACTTCAAGCCATTTTTTTCAGTACTAACCCTGGGATTTCTTTGGAAGGAATGATGCTGAAGCTGAAACTCCAGTACTTTGGCCACCTCATGCAAAGAGTTGACTCATTGGAAAAGACTCTGATGCTGGGAGGGATTGGGGGCAGGAGGAGAAGGGGACGACCAAGGATGAGATGGCTGGATGGCATCACTGACTCGATGGATGTGAGTCTGAGTGAACTCTGAGAGATGGTGATGAACAGGGAGGCCTGGCGTGCTGCGATTCATGGGGTTGCAGAGAGTCGGACACGACTGAGTGACTGAACTGAACTGAACTGAATTCAACTTTTACCCTATGGATTCTTATTCCCTAGCTACCTAAATCTCAACATGGTTTGGGTTAACAGTAATGGGCCCACTGAATATTTTACTTTACAAATTAAGATAAATTTAAGCAATTCTCTTCAACTTCCCTAAGGCACTTTTTTTTTTTTTTGAGGTAGAATAATTATTCTTCTAATAAGGAATATATTTGAATATTAAATAAAGATTTCTAAGAGACACATTATGACAGGCATGTGCAACCTGATGCTAACAAAATTCAGGGTCAGTTAATACTGTAATAATATTAGACATAAGCTGTCAACAAATATAATACTCTAGACACTCAACATGGGATAATAAGGATTTCAGTTGTGTGAGAGAGAAAGACAATATACAGGCCAGTGTCTGACATCAGAGAGACTGTATTAAAATATAGATTCAGTGCATAAAAGAAAAACAAAGATTTAGTTTCTGGTTAAGATGTGAAATTTGAAAACTGGTCCATAAGCAAAAATAATATTTGCATTACTATATAATTTCAAGAATTACTATAAAGATAGTGTCATCAGAAAATATGGCATTGGTGAAAGAACAGACATTGATAAATGGACAGAATAGAGAGCCCAAAGAATGACCTACACATTAGTCATCAACTGATTTTTGACAGTACAGAGGCACGTCAAGGAAAAATAACGGTCTAACAAATGGTACTGAAGTATTTGGACATCTGTATGCAAAAAATGAGAAAACAAAATGATATAGACAGATACCCTTACACTTTCACAAACACTGACTCAAAATGAATTCAAGGCCCAAATATAAAATGACAAAGTATAAAATATCTAGAAAACATAGGAGAAAATCTATATGACCTTGGATTTGTTGATCAGTTTTTATTCAAAACCAAAACACAAGATTTTGTAAAGGAATATATGATAATTTGGACTTTATTGAACTTAAATTTTTTTGCTCAGCAAAAGACAATGTCTAGAGAATAAAAAAGACAAGCCATGGACAGGGAGAACATTTTTGTAAATTCTGATAAAGGGTTTGTAACCAGAATATAAAAAGCACTATCAACATCAACAATAAGAAAAAGTTAACTTGTGAAAGATATTTTAAAAGACATATAGAAGACTACTAAATGCATGAAAAAATGTTCACTATCACTTGGGAGTTCAGTTCAGTCACTCAGTCGTATCTGACTCTTTGTGACCCTATGAAACGCAGCACTCCAGGCATCCCTGTCCATCAGCAACTCCCAGAGTTTACACAAACTCATCGCCATTGAGTAAATGATGCCATTCAGCCATCTTATCCTCTGTCATCCCCTTCTCCTCCTGCCATCAATCTTTCCCAGCATCAAGGTCTTTTCCAATGAGTTAGCTCTTCACATCAGGTGGCCAAAGTATTTGAGTTTCAGCTTCAGCATCAGTCCTTCCAATGAACACCCAGGACTGATCTCCTTTAGGATGGACTGGCTGGATCTCCTTGTAGTCCAAGGGACTCTCAAGAGTCTTCTCCAACATCACAGTTCAAAAGCATCATTTTTTTTGCCACTAAGCTTTCATTATAGTCCAACTCTCACATCCATACATGACTACTGGAAAAACTATAGCCTTGACTAGATGGACCTTTGTTGGCAAAGTAATGTCCCTGCTTTTTAATATGCTGTCTAGGTTGGTCATAACTCTTCTTCCAAGGAGTGAGAGTCTTTTAGTTTCATGGTTGCAATCACCATCTATATTGATTTTGGATTCCCAGAAAACAAAGCCATCCACTGTTTCTCCATCTATTTCCCATGAAGTGATGGAACCAGATGACATTATCTTAGTTTTCTGAATGATGAGCTTTAAGCCAACTTTTTCACTCTCTTCTTTCACTTTCATCAAGAGACTCTTTAGTTCTTCTTCACTTTCTGCCATAAGGGTGGTGTCATCTACATATCTGAGGTTATTGATATTTCTCCTGGCAATCTTGAATCCAGCTTGTGCTTCATCCAGCCCAGCATTTCTCATGATGTACACTGTATATAAGTTAAATAAGCAGGGTGACAATATACAGCCTTGACGTACTCTATTAGGAACCAGTCGGTTGTTCATGTCCAGCTCTCACTGTTCCTTTCTGACCTGCATACAGATTTCTCAAGAGGCAGATCAGGTGGTCTGGTATTCCCATCTCTTTCAGAATTTTCCACAGTTTGTTGTGATCCACATAGTCAAAGGGTTTAGAGTAGTCAATAAAGTAGAAATAGATGTTTTTTCTGAAACTCACTTGATGTTTTCATGATCCAGAGGATGTTGGCAATTTGATCTCTGATTCCTCTGCTTTTCCTAAATCTAGCTTGAACATCTAGGAGTTCACAATTCATGTGAACTTGCTGAAGCTTGACTTGGATAATTTTGAGTATTATTTTACTAGTATGTGAGATGAGTGCAATTGTGCGATAGTTTGAGAATTCTTTGGCATTGCCTTTCTTTGGGACTGGAATGAAAATTGACCTTTTCCAGTCCTGTGTCCCGTGCTGAGTTTTCCAAACTGGCACATTGAGTGTAGCACTTTCACAGCATAATCTTTTAGGATGTGAAATAGCTCAACCAGAATTCCATCACCTCCACTAGCTTTGTTCTTAGTGATGCTTCCTAAGGCCAACTAGACTTCACATTCCAGGATGTCTGGCTCTAGGTGAGTGATCACACCATCATGATTATCTTGGTCATGAAGATCTTTTTTGTACAGTTCTTCTGTGTATTCTTGCCACCTCTTCTTAATATCTTCTGCTTCTGTTAGGTTGACACCATTTCTCTCCTTCATTGAGCCCATCTTTACATGAAATGAGTTCCCTTGGAATCTCTAATTTTCTTGAAGATATCACTAGTCTTTCCCATTCTATTGTTTTCCTGTATTTCTTTGGACTGATCACTGAGGAAGGTTTTCTTATCTCTCCTTGCTATTCTTTGAAACTCTGCATTCAAGTGGGTATATCTTTCCTCTTCTCCTTTGCTTTTCATGTCTATTCTTTACACAGCTATTTGTAAGGCTGCCTCAGACAGCCATTTTGCTTTTTTGCATTTATTTTTCTTGGGAATGGTCTTGATCCCTCTCTCCTACATCATGTCATGAACCTCCACCCATAGTTCATCAGGCACTCTGTCTATCAGATCTAGTCCCTTAAATCTATTTCTTACTTCTACTATATAATGATAAGGGATTTGATTTAGGCCATATCTGAATGATCTGCATGCCACTGGAGTGGCAAGCAGCCAACAAGAGATACCCTAAGTCCAAGGTAAAGAACAACAGCTCCACTTTGCTGGAGCAGCCATGAAGAGATCCCCCACGTCCAAGGTAAGAGAAACCCCAGCAAGATTGTAGCACTGAGGCAGGGCATCAGAGGGCAGACAGACTGAAACCACAATCACAGAAAACTAACCAATCTAATCACATGGACCAGAGCCTTGTCTAACTCAGTGAAACTAAGCCATGCCATGTAGGGCCACCTGAGACAGATGGGTCATGATGAAGAGGTCTGAAAAATGCGGTTCACTGGAGAAGGGAATGGTAAGCCACTTCAGTATTCTTGCCTTGAGAATCCCACTAACAGTATGAAAAGGCAAAAAGATAGGACACTGAAAATGAACTCCCCAGGTCAGTAGGTGCCCAATATGCTACTGGAGATCAGTAGAGAAATAACTCCAGAAAGAATGAAGAGATGGAGTGAAAGCGACACCACCACCCAGTTGTGGATGTAACTTGTGATAGAAGCAAGGTCCAACGCTGTAAAGAGCAATATTGCATAGGGATCTGGAATGTTAGGTCCATAAATCAAGACAAACTGGAAGTGGTCAAACAGGAAATGGCAAAAGTGAACATCAACATTTTAGGAATCAGCGAACTAAAATGGACTGGAATGGGTGAATTTAACTCAGATGACCATTATATCTACTACTGTGGGCAATTATCCCTTAGAAAAAATGGAGTAGCCATCATAGTCAACAAAAGAGTCCAAAATGCAGTACCTGGATACAGTCTCAAAAACGACAGATCTCTGTTCGTTTCCAAGGCAAACCATTCAATGTCATGTTAATCCAAGTCTATGCCCCAAAGAGTAATACTAAAGAAGCTGAATTTGAATGGTTCTATGAAGACCTATAGGACCTTGTAGAACTAATACCCCAAAAAGATGCCCTTTTCATTATAGGGGAATGAAATGCAAAAGTAGGAAATCAAGAAACACGTGGAGTAACAGGCAAATTTGGTCTTGGAGTGCAGAATGAAGCAGGGCAAATGCTAATAGAGTTTTGCCAGAAGAATGCACTAGTCACAGCAAACACCCTCTTACCACAACCCAAGAGAACACACTACACATGGACATTACCAGATGGCCAAAAACGAAATCAGAGTGATTATATTTTTTGCAGCCTAGATGGAGAAGCTCTGTACAGTCAGCAAAAACAAGACTGGGAGTTGACTGTGACTCAGGTCACGAACTCCTTATTGCCAAATCACTTGGGAAATGTAAATTAAAGTTGCAGAAACACTAACACTAGAATAGCTAAAATCCCCCAAACTGTTAATACCAGTTACTGGCAAGGTTAGGAAGAATAGAAATGCTTGTTCAGTGTTGGTTGGAATGCAAAACAGTATAGTCCTTAGGAAGACAGTTTGGTGGTTTCATATAAAACCAACCATAGTCTTCCCATATAACTCAACAATGGCATTCTTAAGTATTTACCCAACTGATTCAAAAAGTTACACAAAAATGTTTATAGAATACACAAAACTCCAAGAGACGTTTACAGAAAATTTAAAATCACAAATACTGAAAACAAAGATGTCCTTAGGTGATTGGATGAAATGTGGTACATTCACAGAATGGAGTATTAAATGAATCTTAAATGAATATTACCTAGTGAAATACATAAGTCTGTAAAGGCAACATACCATATGATCCCACTCATACGACATTCTGAAGAATGCAAAACTATTGATGGAAAATAAATCAGTGGTTGCCAGACAGCTGCTTGTGAAGAGACAGGCACTTGAAGAGAGAGAGGACACACAGGAGATTTTATCAGGCTATGAAATTATTCTGTTTGATACAAAAGTGATGAATAAACAAAACTATACATTTGTAAAAACTAATAGAAATCCTTCTAGTACTCAGAGTGAACTTTTATATATGCAAATTTAAAAATCAATTGTGATATATGAGGATCCCAGGAAAGAATGCTGAATGCAACAAAAAAAATAAAAAATCTAATTATGTGAAACAAAACATCACAAGAAACGGATGGGCAGGAATGAACTGCCAGGGAAAAGAGTGAAGATAGTAGGACTAAAGCAGAAGGAAACATTTAAAGGTACTGAAACTTAGATAGCATATTCAAAAGCAGAGACATTACTTTGCCAACAAAGGTCCATCTAGTCAAAGCTATGGTTTTTCCAGTGGTCATGTATGGATGTGAGAGTTGGACTGTGAAGAAGGCTGAGTGCCAAAGAAGTGATGCTTTTGAACTGTGGTATTGGAGAAGACTCTTGAGAGTCCCTTGGACTGCAAGGAGATCCAATCATTCCATTTTAAAGACCGGTCCTGGGTGTTCTTTGGAGGAACTGATGCTAAAGCTGAAACTCCAATACTTTGGCCACCTCATGTGAAGAGTTGACTTGTTGGAAAAGACTCTGATGCTGGAAGGGATTGGGGGCAGAAGGAGAAGGGGACGACAGAGGATGAGATGGCTGGAGGGCATCACCGACTTGATGCACATGAGTTTGGGTGAACTCTGGGAGTTGGTGAAGGACAGGGAGGCCTGGCATACTTCAGTTCATGGTGTTGCAAAGAGTCGGACACTACTGAGTGACTGAACTGACTGACTGACTGAACTCTAGTTTGTAAATATTTATCGTGTGAGTAAGGTATAAGAATTCTGAAATCACTGTACATGTACTGAGATTTAAAGGATACTCGCATGAATGGCATATGGTGGGAGCCAGGATTCTCCATTAGAGAGGTAGTTTATAGATAAGCAAGAAAGAGACTAGAGTTGGAGTCACTACTATCAACTCATGTATAGTTTAATGCAAATATAAATGCAGGCTATCTTAGTCAATTTGGGTTGCTATAACCACAGGCTGAATGGCTTAAGCATTTTGGAGGCTGGAAGTCCAAGATCAGGGTGCCAACATGGTTGAGACTTGGTAAAGGCCCTTCTCCTGATTAATGGAAGCTACCTGCTCAGTGCATCGTCACCCGGTAGAAGGAAAGTTCTGTTTCTTTCATCTCCATATAGAGGCATCATCTAACCACGAAGGCCTTGCTTTCTTGAGCTGATCTAAAACAAATTATCTGTCAAAAGCCAGCTCCAAATATTATCACTAAGGGATTAGGGTTTCAACATATGGATTTTAGGGGGATATAAACATTTAGTCCGCAGTGTAGATGTACACATGTGATACTTATTATTTATTTACTTAACAAATGTATGACAACATATTTCCTGTCTCTATCAGATGTGAAGTCCGTGAGGCAAATACACACAGCAGTGACCTCTTAGTTTCTAATACCATCTCCTATAAAAATAGAAACAGTGACAAATTTTACTTTCTTTTGCTCAAAAAATGCTATGGATGTTGACTGCAGCCAAGAAATTTAAAGACATTTGTCCCCTGGAAGGAAAGCTATGAAAAACTTAGTGTATTAAAAAGCAGAGACATAAGTTTGCCAATGAAAGTCTGTATAGTCAAATCTATGTTTTTTCCAGTAATCATGTAAGGATGTGAGAGCTGAACCATAATGAAGGCCGAGTTCCAAAGAACTGATGCTTTCAAGCTGTGATGCTGGAGAAAACTGTTGAGAGTCTTTTGGACTGCAAGGAGAACAAACCAGTCAATCCTAAAGGAGGTCAATCCTGAATAGTCATTGGAAGGACTGATGCTGATACTCCAATACTTTGACCCCTGATGAGAAGAGCTGACTCATTGGAAAAGACCCTGATGCTGGGAAAGATTGAAGGCAAAAGGAGAAAAGTGTAGCAGAGGATGAGATGGTTAGACTCAATGGACATGAATTTGAGCAATCTTTGGGGGACAATGAAGACAGGAGAATCTGGCGTGCTGCAGTCCATAGGTTGCAAAGAGTAGGACATGACTTAGCAACTAAACAACAACAACAACATAAAAGGAACCAGCACACTGTAAAGAAATGACTGATATTAACACAGGGGGCAGGAATATGCTGCATGAATCTGGAGCACCTTGCAGAGACATAAAGTAAGGAAGTGCTCAAAATGAAACAAGAAACAATGAGTATATGTCAAAGGAAAACTAACAAAAAGAGTTCTCAGGGCCAAAGCTAGAAGAACTTGAATAAGAAAATAAACATAGTATTGTACTATAAACCAAGGATTAAAGTAAATAACCTAGAGTTCAAATGGATATAAACAAATGACTGAAAAAATAAATGAGGGGAACATGCATAGATCCTCTACAGAGACCTTCCAAGTAATTTATATAGATACTGCCCCTCAAGGAGATGGAATGTAACTCCCACTCCTTAAGTGTAGGATCTGCATTGTAACTTTCTTCCAAAGTACAGTATAGAAAGTGGAGGGGCCAAAAGCAACTTTACTTCACAACTTCAACCAGGTGATCAAAGTGAGATTTACTAGGGACAAATCATGTTGATAGTGTGTATACCACTGGAATGATGTGAAGAAAGTGACACTTTACCTCTGCTGTTTTCTTCTTCAAAACCTATGACCCCGATCTAATCATTAGAAAAATGTTAGACAAATATGAATATAGGAACATCCTAAACAGTATCTGGCTAGTATGCCTCAAAACTCTCAAGGCCATCACATCAAGGGAAATCTGAGAAACTTTTACAGCCCGAGGTATTGTAAGGAGACATGATGACTGCATGAATGTAGCATTACAGATAGAACTAAAAAAAATAAATAAATAAAAAAGGATCTCAGATTAAAAACTAAAGAAATCTAAATAAAGCATGAACTTTAGTTAAGAATACTCTTTCACTGTTGGCTCAAAAGTGTGACAAATGTAGTATAAGAATGTAAAATGTTAACAATAGGGTAGACAAGATTTAGGATATACAGAAATCTCTGAACTATCCTGGGCAACCTGTCTGTAAGCATAAGTGTTAGTCGCTCAGTCGTGTCCAACTCTTTGTGACCCCATGGACTGTAGCTTGCCAGGCTCCTCTGTCCATGGGATTCTCCAGGCAAGAATACTGGAGTGGGTCCCATGCCTGTCTCTATGGGATCTTCCTGACCCAGGGATTGAACCTGGGTCTCTTGCATTGCAGGCAGATTCTTTACCATTTGAGGCACCAGGGATGTGTCCCCTATAAGTATAAAAATATCCTTAAGATATTGTTTTTACAAAAAAGTGAAAGAGATTATTTACCAAAAAAAAAATTATATCAACCCAAGTGTATACCTACATGAAATTAGTATAAAGTCATGAAACTGTTTAAACTGACAGTTAGCAAACTAGTTGCCTTATTGGAGAAGAGAACAAGGAAAGTTAGAAACTGCTATTGGAAAGCAAGCAGCATTTCTTTTTCTTTACTGTACTTTCATTACTATCTAATATACCTCTCACCCTGTCAGTGAAACCACAATGCTAAAATTTCATCAGTTAACTTTGGTGTCAGAATTGTTTTTAACCTAAACTTTTTGGTGATGAATTCAGGTGTTAAATCAGTGTTACAAACACCTTAGTTATTATTTTGCTTTTTGAACTAAAAATAAGAATACTAATCATTTCAATCTGTGGCACCTTTTGCCCACCTTGGCAAAACTGCTCTAATTATGTACTACTAGGGTGCTCTCATGGAGAAGGAAATGGCAACTCACTCCAGTATTCTTGCCTAGAGAATCCCAGGGACAGAAGAGTCTGGTGGGCTGCTGTCTATGGTGCTCTCAACCTTACTCTGATCCAAGCTTCTCTAATTGGATAGAAATTCCTGAAATGCTACACTTGACAAAATATACTACTATCCAAAAAGATTTTATTTTATTTTTACTTTATTTTACTTTACAATATCGTATTGGTTTTGCCATACATTGACATGAATCTGCCACGGGTGTATATGAGCTCCCGATCCTGAATCCCCCTCCCACCTCCCACTCCATATCCTCTCTCTGGGTCATCCCTGCGCACCAGCCCCAAGCATCCTGTATCCTGTATCGAACATAGGCTGGTGCTTCATTTCTTACATGATAGTATACATGTTTCAATGCCATTCTCCCAAATCATCCCATCCTCTTCCTCTCCAATAGTTGACTTTTTCATAGTTAAGTTACATCACGGGAAAGAAAGTCTTTCAGTTTAACATTAGTATGTTTAAAAGTTAGAGTACTTATACTAGTGGCCAACAAGTTATTACATATGAGCTGAATCCACTGGGTAGCCAACTTTTGCAAGGGCTTTGAACTAACAATGGTTTTCACAATAGTGTTCCCCCAAATTCATGTCCATCTGTTACCTGTTAATGTGACCATCTTTGGAAATACTCTTTGCAGATGTAATCAAGTTAAGATTAGGTCATGTTGGATTGGGTATGCCCTAATTCCAATTGCTGGTCTCCATAAAAAAACCGACAGAAACACACACAGAGACATACACAGGTAACAAGGTCCTGTGAAAAAGGAACGGAGAATGGAGTGATGCATCTACAAGCCAAGGAACACTGATGATGATTGCCATTAACCACAAAGGTTGTAAAAGGGAAGACAAGATTCTCCCCTAGGGCCTTCAAAAGGAACCTAACTAGTCAACACAACAGAGACATACACAGGTAACAAGGTCCTGTGAAAAAGGAACGGAGAATGGAGTGATGCATCTACAAGCCAAGGAACACTGATGATGATTGCCATTAACCACAAAGGTTGTAAAAGGGAAGACAAGATTCTCCCCTAGGGCCTTCAAAAGGAACCTGACTAGTCAACACAATGACTTTTAGCCTCTAGAGCTGTGAAAGGATAAATTTATATCATCATAAGCCACTAGTTGGTAGCATTTTTTTTTTTTAACATCAGCCCTGAGAAACCAATGAAAGTGAAAGTGAGAGTGTTAGTTACTCAGTCATGTCTGATTCTTTGCAACCCTATGGGCTGTTGCCCACCAGGCTCCTCTGTCCATGGAATTCTCCAGGTAAGAATACTGGAGTGGGTTGCCATGCCCTTACATATGTTTAAAGGCTTGTAAGAACAGTACAAAAACAAGGAAGAACATGCAACATATATCATATGTGGTCTGCAATGCCTGAACTATTTACCAGTTGGATTCTGTATCTCCTCTCCAAGCCCCACGTGATTAAACAAGCACTCTCTGCTCAGTTGATTGAACACTTCTCTGCCCCACGTGAGTTCTTCCCATAATAATCTCACAAGATGCCTGTGTGCTTTAGTAGTCAGCTGACTCAACAGGATGCTTGCACTTGTTTTCAGCATTCTTTCTTTCTCTGTGGACCTCTGTTTTGCAATTTACAGACACCACACTTCGCCTCTCCAAATTCTGATCTCCTCAAATTAGGAGGACTTTAAGACTCTGTCTGGGATCCACACCCCTGCTCCTTGGCCTGGAATGTGACATCCAACAAGGTGTACGGTTCACAGTAATCCTGTGCTAATTCTTGGCCAAGATCTGCTGATATTTTTAAATACATTTTTGCCCAGCTTTCTAGTTGTATACAGCTGAATAGATTCTGACACTGTTCTTTATCATGTTTGGAAGTGAAAGCTCACTTAACTTTTATTTTTAAATGTTGGCCAGTATATTTGAGCTTAAGAAGAAGAGTTAAACATATAATTCATGTTTCAACCTTGTATATTATAGAACTTCTTCCCCATCAAATGCTAGAATGGCCATTTAATTCTGTAAAACTCATTAACAGTACATTCCCAGGTTGTCAGTTTGATATAAAAGGTGACTTTCTGCTGCTGCTGCTGCTGCTGCTGCTAAGTCACTTCAGTCATGTCCAACTCTGTGCGACCCCAGACACAGCAGCCCACCAGGCTTCCCTGTCCCTGGGATTCTCCAGGCAAGAACCCTGAAGTGGGTTGACATTTCCTTCTCCAATGCATGAAAGTGAAAAGTGAAAGTGAAGTCACTCAGTCATGTCTGACTCTTAGCGACCCCATGGACTGCAGCCTACCAGGCTCCTCCATCCATGGGATTTTCCAGGCAAGAGTACTGGAGTGGGGTGCCATTGCCTTCTCCAGGTGACTTTCTAGGTAAGGCCAAAAACCTGACTCCTAAAATCACACTTTGTAACAATTCAGATCTGCTGCAGGCTACTTCTCCATTGATGAAAAAAAATTTTTTTTTTAATTTAAAAAATTAAAAAAATTTTTTTAATTCTTTTTTAAAAAATTAGGATATGAGATCAACATTGTGTGTGTGTGTGTGTGTATGTATATATATATATATATATATAGAGAGAGAGAGAGAGAGAGAGATACTGCTGTTGCTGCTGCTGTTTAGTTGCAAAGTTGTGTCTGACTCGGTGACATCATGGACTGTAGCCCACCAGGCTCCTCTGTCTATGGAATTTCCCAGCCAAGAATACTGGAGTGAGTTGCCATTTCCTTCTCCAGGGGATCTTCCTGATCCTGGAATTGAGCCTGTGTCTCTTGCATTGGCAGCCATATTCTTTACTACTGAGCCACCTGAGAAGACTTTTGACACATTAGATGTTTCTAATTGTTTTCTACATACCCAATTTTTTGATGTTTGAAAGAGGCCCAAAATCAGCCAAAGCAACAGTGTATATAAATGCAGTTAGAGAGTTATATGCAGTTATGCAGGTCATGAAACAAATTAATAATTAAAGCAACTGAATCAGTTCAAAATACTACATTAGCTCTTAGAAACCTTACTATATCAGTTTGCTTATGTCTCAAGATAAATGAACAGGAAAATACAGCATACCAAAACTTATGAGACACAGCAAAAGCAGTTCTAAGAGACAAATTTATAGTGATAAGCAGTTATATTAAAAAAGAAGAAAGATCTAACCTAAACAGACATTTCTCCAAAGAAGACATACAGATGATCAATAAAAACGACAAATGCTCAACATCACTCACTATTAGAGAAATAAAAATAAAAAATACAATGAGATATCACCTCATACCAGTCAGAAGGCCATCAACAAAAAAATCTATAAAAAATAAATTCTGGAGAGGATGTGGAGGAAAGGGAAACCTCTTGCACTGTTGGTGGGAATGTAAGTTTAGATACAGTCACTAAGGAGAACAATATAGAGATTTCTTTTAAAAATAGGAATAAAAACTACCATATGACCCAGCATACGGTGACTTCAGCTATGAAATTAAAGGACACTTGCTCCTTGGAAGGAAAGCTATGACACACCTAGAGAGCAGTATTGAAGCTTCAGCTTCAGCATCAGTTGTTCCAATGAATATTCAGGGTTGATTTCTTTAGGATTGTTTGGTTTGATCTTCTTGCAGTCCAAGGGATTTTTCAAGAGTCTTTTCCAGTACCACAATTTGAAAGCATCAATCTTTCCATGTTCAGCCTTCTTTATGGTCCAAATCTCACAGGCATACACGGCTACTGGTAAAAATCATAGCTTTGACTGTATAGACTTTTATAGGCAAAGTGATGTCTCTGCTTTTGAATATGCTCTCTAGGTGTGTCATAGCTTTCCTTCCAAGGAGCAAGTGTCCTTTAATTTCATAGCTGAAGTCACTGTATGCTGGGTCTGCAAAGAGTTGACTTCCTAGTAAAAACCTAATCCTGGGAAAGACTGAAGGCAAATGGAGAAGGGCTGACAAATGAGATGGTTAGATAGCATCACTGACTCAATGGACATGAATCTGAGCAAACTCCAGGAGATAGCAAAGGACAGGAAATTACATGCAGTCCATGGAGTCACAAAGAGTTGGACACAACTTAGCAGTTGATGACAACAACAATGACCTAGAAATCCCACTCTGGGCATATATCCTGAGAAAACCATAATTCAAAAAGACACATATACCTCCTATACTCATTGTGGCACTATTTACTAGAGCCAGAACATGGATGTAACCTAGATGTCCACTGATAGATGAATGGATAAGGAATTTGTGGTACATATATATGGACATAAAAAGAAAAGAATTGAGTCAGTTCTAGTGAGGTGGATATACCTAAGGCCTAAAGTTATACAGAGTGAAATAAGTCAGAATGAGCAAAACAAATATTTTATATTAATGCTTACAGATGGAATCTAGAAGAATGGTACTGATGAACCTATTTGTAGGGCAGGAATAGAAATGCTGACATGGAGAACAAGCTGTGGACACAGCAGGGGAAGAAGATGGTGGGATGAATTGAGAGAGTAGCACTGAAATGTACACATTACTATATGTAAAACAGATAGCTACTGAGAAGGTGCTGTATAACACCTTCAACTCTGCGCTCTGTCACAACCTAAAGGGGTGGGATTGGGTGGGATGTGAAGAGTGGGAGAGAGGTTCAAAAAGGAGAGGACAGATATATGCTTATGCTTGATTCACATTGTGGCATGGCAGAAAGCAACACAACATTGTAAAGCAATTATCCTTTAATTAAAAATAAATTAAAAATAAAAGCAAGAAACCTCTGAAATAAACAACCTAATGTTATACCTTAATGAATTTAAAAAAAAAAAAAAAA
>SJYT01030302.1:63362-82923 GCA_006410635.1 Cephalophus harveyi
GTCTGACACTGTTTCCTCATCTATTTGCCATGAAGTGATGGGACCGGATGCTATGATCTTCATTTTCTGAATGTTGAGCTTTAAGCCAACTTTTTCACTCTCCTCTTTCACTTTCATCAAGAGGCTTTTTAGCTCCTCTTCACTTTCTGCCATAAGGGTGGTGTCATCTGCATATCTGAGGTTATTGATATTTCTCCCGGCAATCTTGATTCCAGCTTGTGTTTCTTCCAGTCCAGCCTTTCTCATGATGTACTCTGCATAGAAGTTAAATAAGCAGGGTGACAATATACAGCCTTGACGGACTCCTTTTCCTATTTGGAACCAGTCTGTTGTTCCATGTCCAGTTCTAACTGTTGCTTCCTGACCTGCATACAGGTTTCTCAAGAGGCAGGTTAGGTGGTCTGGTATTCCCATCTCTTTCAGAATTTTCCACAGTTTATTGTGATCCACACAGTCAAAGGCTTTGGTATAGTCAATAAAGTAGAAGTAGATGTTTTTCTGGAACTCTCTTGCTTTTTTCATGATCCAGCAGATGTTGGCAATTTGATCTCTGGTTCCTTTGCCTTTTCTAAAGCCAGCTTGAACATCAGGGAGTTCACGGTTCACGTATTACAAGATGGCAATTAATGGCTCTCCAATTCTTTTGGCATTTGCCCATATGAAACATTGATATGCAGAGTTTATCTTCCTTACAATATTATTGCCAGTTGAGTTTCTCAGGAAAACTTACTTTCTCCATTAAAAAAAAGGAAAGAAACCCCCCCTTTCATACCACTATATATTATATTCATTAAAACCTTGGGAAAATAAAGAGTAAAAAAAAATATTCTTTTTAGTTTCAATACATATACTGTTAATTTTTGGTATGAATAGTTCCTTATTATTTCTGTCTCTTTCCATCTCTCTAGCTCTTTCTTCCTCTCTCTTTAGATAGACACACACACACACACATACTCACGCACATTATATATGTGTTCAATGAAACAATAAACATATATGTACATATATTTACATACACAAATGAGATTTAACAAAAGGAGTTGATGCATGTGATTTTGGTAGACTGAGAATCCCTATGATGTGCTGTCTGCAAGCTGAAGACCCTTGTAGCTAACCCATCAGGACAGCTGATGGTATAAACTTCAGTCTGACTCCAGAGGTCTGAGAACCAGCAGAATCAACAGCATAACTTCCTGTCCAAGGGCAGGAGAACACCGATGTCTCAAGCAGTCCAAGAGTAAGAATTCAACTTTCCTCTACCATTTTGTTCTCAGGACTCAGCAGGTTGGGTGATGCCTACCCACTTTGGAGAAGGTCTCTGATTTACACTGTCCACCAATTCAAGTGATTATCTTTCTGAAACACCCTCAAAGACACAACCAGGAGTAATACTTAACCAGATACTGGGGCATTGCATGGCTGAGTCCAGTTGACATGTTAAATTAGGTACCATGTACACACATACCCCACACATTACATCTCAAACAGAACATGCAATCAGCAATGATTATATGCCAGGAAATGACTAAAATGTTTTACAAACTCCATCTTATTTAATATCAAACAATTATTAACACCATTCCCATGGAAAATGCAATAAAGGATTGGGTAAGTAATGTAAGTCACCCAGCTTTCCACCTTACTAAAAGGCAGAATGAAAGGCCAGCTCCATTATACCTAATAATATTTTATCATAAAATTAAACATTATAATTCAGGTTGAGTTTAGTGGCTGACTACTGTTAAGTTTTCCAGATTGCAGAATAGTTCATCTGACATTTTTCTATGTTTATTTCCTTTGTTTTCCCTATTTTCTTTCTTTTCTATAACTCTTATCACACACCAATATAAACTATACAGTTTTCTTTGTGGATAACATTTTTATTTTCTTAAGACAGATTACAAAGTTGTTAGAAATTATATAAGGAATTATATAACACATAGTGCCATATTGTCTTCTGGTTGTAAATCATCCTTTATGACTCACCCTATTGGTAGTATATTATAATAAAACATGAGTCAGGAATAAATGCACATTATACTTTGAATACATTCTTGCTTTTCTTTCTGTAAATTTATTTTGTCTTTGTGTCATTATTGATTGAATTACATACATTTAAGAGTCTTTGGGAATTATTTAAGTTTTAGGAAAGAGGCTCCATAGCAGATTCAATCAAGTAGAATTTCTTACATAAAGTTCAAGAATCTGTCTAAGAAAAGAAGTCCCTGGATGATTGTGATGCACAGAAAGGTTTAAGAACCACTGATGCATGCTGATGTTCCAATGCCTTGATTTGACTCTATCTAATTTCAACTGTGGCCACGGGACTAGAAAAGGTCAGTTTTCATTCCAATCCCAAAGAAAGGCAATGCCAAAGAATGTTCAAACTATTGCATAAATGCACTCATCTCACACAATAGCAAAGTAATGCTCAAAATTCTCCAAGCTAGGCTTCAACTCCAGGAGTTGGTGATAGACAGGGAGGCCTGGTGTGCTGCAGTCCATGGGGTCGCAAAGAGTTGGACACGACTGAGTGACTGAACTGAACTGAAGGCTTCAACAGTACATGAACTGAGAACTTCCACATTTTCAAGATGGATTTAGAAATGGCAGAGGAACCAGCCATCAAACTGATTTTCATTGGATCATTGAGAAAGCAAGATAATTCCAGAAAAAACATTTGCTTCATTGACTGCACTAAAGCTTTTGATGGTGTGGATCACAAAAAACTGTGGAAAATTCTTAAAGAGAGATGAGAATACCAGATCACTTTACCTGCCTCCTAAGAAATCTGTATGCAGGTCAAGAAGCAACACTTAGAACTGGACATGGCACAATGGACTGGTTCCAAATTGGGAAAGTATGTCAAATTGGGTTCCAAATTGGGAAGGAGTATATCGAGGCTGTATACTGTCACCTTGCTTATTTAACTTATATGCATAGTACATCATGTGAAATGCCAGATTGAATAAACACAAACTGGAATCAAGATTTCAGGGATAAAAATTAATAACCTCAGATATGCAGATGATACCATCCTTGTGGCATAAAGTGAAGAGGAACTAAAGAGCCTTTTGATGGTGAAAGAGGAGAGTTAAAAAACTGACTTAAAACTCAACATTCAAAAAACTAAGATCAAGTCATCCAGTCCCATCACTTCTTGGCAAATAGACGTGGAAACATGAAAACAGTGGCAGACTTATTTCTTGGGCTCCAACATCACTGTAGATGGTGAGAATCCAGCCATGAAATTAAAAGATGCTTCTTCCTTGGAAGAAAAGCTGACAAACCTAGACAGCATATTGAAAACCAGAGACAATCTATTACTAAAAAAGGTCCATCTAGTCAAAACTATGGTTTTTCCAGTAATCATGGATGGATGTGAGAATTGGACCATAAAGAAAGCTGATTCCTGAAGAATTAATGCTTTTGAATTGTGATGTTGGAGAAGACTCTAGAGAGACCCTTGGACAGTAAGGAGATCAGACCAGTCAATCCTAAAGGAAATCAGTCCTGAATATTAATTGGATAGACTGATGCTGAACCAGAAGCTCCAATACTTTGGCCACCTGATGGGAAGAACTGACACATTGGAAAAGATCCTGGGAAAGATTAAAGGCAGGAAGAGAAAGGGATGAGAGAGGATGAGATGGTTGGAGGGTGTCACTGATTCGATGGACATGAATTTGAGCAAGCTCCGGGAATTGGTAATAGACAGGGAAGCCTGGTATGCTGCAGTTCATGGGGTCACAAAGAGTTGGATAAGACTGAGTGACTGATCTGAACTGAACTTTCAACTGACATAGAACACAGTAACATGATGCAACTAGCAGACTTCTCTACTATTCATCCTCCTCTGGGTGATTCTTTTTTCTCATGTCAAGGAAATGTTCTTTTTGGTCATCTGTATACATTTGAATCCATTTGTATTCAGCTAACTTCAACCCAGAGTGCCAGTAAGTTAGTTATCACACATCAAAATCCCTGCCTACTGTCAACATGAAGTTCTACAATTGAATATGATCAGCATCAATCATAAAATCTTTTGACTATACTTAAGCTGTGATATGCTTTAGCTTAATAGCTATGTTTAAGTTATGAGTCATAAAATGCAAGATTGTTTAACACAAATATTCACCTAAAATAAAATATGAATTACAAAGACTGGTATGTCATTTTTAAAGCAAAATGTAAACAAAGGTTACATATGTGTATATGTATGAAAAACTAGGGAATCCATTCACTGGATATTTACTTTAAAAAACTAACAGCAAAACTAACAGCTTTAATACATTATACATCCTAAAACAATTCACTCCTGCAAAGTATACCTACAGAGTTTTGTAACTATTAACACAATCTGATTTTAGAATATTTCCATTGTTCCAAGAAGAAGCCTCATGTTCATTTGCAGTTACTACCCATTCTCACCCTCCCTCCAACCACTAATCTACCTTGTGCCTCTAAAAATTTGCATTTAACAAATTTTCATATAGATGAATCAAATAACATGTATTCTCATGTACCTGACTTCTTTCACTTTGCATGTTTTTCATCTATGCTGTAGAGTATATTATACTTCATATCTTTTTATTCCTAAATAATATCCTATCATATAGCTATAGCACATTTTATTTATGTATTCATCAGTTGATAGGCATTTGGTTGTTTATTAAAATACAACATAATTGTTTATGTTAAAAACCCTGTATACCCTATAAAAAAAAAAACTACTAGGAAAATAAATTAATCAAGGTACAGTAGCATATATCAATGTTCAAGAATATATGCTTATCCTGATTTAGTGATTTTGTTGCTAAGTCATGTCTGACTCTTGCGACCCCACAGACTGTAGCCCACCACACTCCTCTGTCCATGGGATTTTCCAGGCAAGAATACTGGAGTGGATTGCCATTTCCTTCTCCCAAAGATAAATTTCTCCTTGGGAACATGCAATCCAGAAGATGGAAGATCAATATATCTAAAGTGTTGGCAGAAAATATGACATTCTGAAATTTTACATCAAGTAAAAATATTTTTCAAAGATAACCTGAGGTCTTTTCAACACATGGTGCTAGGACAATTGGAGATATAAAAGAAAATGAATAAAATTGAACCCTACCTTGTTGTTCAGTTGCTAAGTTGTTTCCAAACTTTTGCAACCGTGTGAACTATAGCAAGCCTGGCTTCCCTGTCCTTTCCTATCTCCTGGAATTTGCTCAAAGTCGTGTCCATCGAGGCAGTGATGCTATCTAACCACTCATCCTAGTTTGCCCCCTTCTCCTGCCCTCAATCATTCCCAGCATCAGAGTCTTTTCCAATATGTCAACTCTTTGCATCAGGTGGTCTAGATATTGGAGCTTCAAGTTCAGCATTAACCCTTACAATGAATATTCAGGGTTGATTTCCTTTCCGATTGACTGGCTTGATCTCCATGCTGTCCAGGGGACTCTCCAGAGACTTCTTCAGCACCAAAATTTGAAAGCATCAATTCTTCAGTGCTCAGCCCTCTTTTTTTTTTTTTTTAAATTTTACTTTACAATACTGTATTGGTTTTGCCATACATCAACATGAATCCACCACAGGTGTACACGTGTTCCCAATCCTGAACCCCTCTTCCACCTCCCTCCCTATACCATCTCTCTGGGTCATCCCAGTTCATCAGCCCCAAGCATCCTGTATCCTGCATCAAACCTAGACTGGTGATTCATTTTTTATATGATAGCATACATGTTTCAATGCCATTCTCCCAAATCATCCCACCCTCTCCCTCTCCCACAGAGTCCAAAAGACTGTTCTACACATCTGTGTCTCTTTTGCTGTCTCGCATACAGGGTTATCGGTACCATTTTTCTAAATTCCATATATATGTGTTAGTATACTGTATTGGTGTTTTTCTTTCTGGCTTACTTCACTCTGTATAATCGGCTCCAGTTTCATCCACCTCATTAGAACTGATTCAAATGTATTCTTTTTACTGGCTGAGTAATACTCCATTGTGTATATGCACCACAGCTTTCTTATCCATTCATCTGCTGATGGACATCTAGATTGCATGAAAACTAGTACAGCCACTATGGAGAACAGTGTGCAGATTTCTTAAAAAATTGGAAATAGAACTGCCTTATGCCCCAGCAATCCCACTGCTGGGCATACACACTGAGGAAACCAGAATTGAAAGACATGTGTACCTCAATGCTCAGCCCTCTTTATGATTCAATTTTCACATCTGTTCGTGACTCCCAGTTGAGAAGCACTGCTTGAAACTTTTGCTAAAATCTGACCAGTTAATAAAGTATCTGTGTTTGTGAAAATTCTGTATTTCGTTCAGTTCAGTTCAGTCACTCAGTCGTGTCCGACACTTAGCGACCCCATGAATTGCAGCACGCCAGGCCTCCCTGTCCATCACCAACTCCCAGAGTTCACTCAAACTCATGTCCAACAAGTAGGCGATGCCATCCACCCATCTCATCCTCTGTCATCCCCTTTTCCTCCTTCCCCTAATCCCTCCCAGCATCAGAGTCTTTTCCAGTGAGTCAACTCTTTGCATGAGGTGGCCAAAGTACTGGAGTTTCAGCTTTAGCATCAGTCCTTCCAAAGAAATCCCAGGGCTGATCTCCTGTAGAATGGACTGGTTGGATCTCCTTGCAGTCCAAGGTACTCTTAAGAGTCTTCTCCAACACCACAGTTCAAAAGTATCAATTCTTTGGTACTCAGCTTTCTTCACAGTCCAACTCTCACATCCATACATGACCACTGGAAAAACCATAGCTTTGACTAGATGGACCTTTGTTGGCAAAGTAATGTCTCTGCTTTTGAATATGCTATCTAAGTTGGTCATAACTTTTCTTCCTACTCCCTGCAAATTTAGGAGAAAACACCTTTTCCTCTCAGTGAGGGTGGTTCTATGCACCCATCTGGAGTCACTTTTCATGACGAGTGTTAACAAACTTGTTAATAAATAAGTGTTGAAACTAAGAGAAACTATGAAAAACATGAAATTAAAAGACCCTTACTCCTTGGAAGAAAAGTTATGACCAACCTAGATAGCATATTCAAAAGCAGAGATGTTACTTTGCCAACAAAGGTCTGTCTAGTAAAGGCTATGGTTTTGCCAGTAGTCATGTATGGATGTGAGAGTTGGACTATAAAGAAAGCTTAGTGGCAAAAAATTGATGCCTTTGAACTGTGGTGTTGGAGAAGACTCTTGAGAGTCCCTTGGACTGCAAGGAGGTCCAACCAGTCCATTCTAAAGGAGATCAGCCCTGGGTGTTCTTTGGAGGGACTGATGCTGAAGCTGAAACTCCAATACTTTTGCCACCTCATGCAAAGAGTTGACTCACTGGGAAAGACTCTGATGCTGGGAGGGATTGGGGACAGGAGGAGAAGGGGACGACAGGATAAGATGGCTGGATGGCATCAATGACTCGATGGACATGAGTCTGAGTGAACTCTGGAAGTTGCTGATGGACAGGGAGGCCTGGTGTGCTGCAATTCATGAGATTTCAAAGAGTCAGACACGACTGAGAGACTGAACTGACTGACTGACTGACTGAGTCAGTCATTCGGAGAAGGCAATGGCTACCGACTCCAGTGCTCTTGCCTCGGAAATCTTATAGACGGAAGAGCCTGGTGGGCTGCAGTCCATGGGGTCGCTAAGAGTCGGACAGGACTGAGCGACTTCACTTTCACTTTTCACTTTCATGCATTGGAGACGGAAATGGCAACCCACTCCAGTGTTCTTGCCTGGAGAATCCCAGGGATGGGGAAGCCTGGTGGGCTGCTGTCTATGGGGTCGCACAGGGTTGGACACGACTGAAGTGACTTAGCAGCAGCAGCAGTCATTCATTTCAATTCAAAGCTAAACCCTTATCCACCTGGCCTCCCCGTGCATTGATCTTTTCCAATTAAAGTCTCCCATTTTTCCCACTTATCCTACATAATAGCAAACTAAATATAAAAATTTAAGATATAATATTTATTATGGTATCAGAAAATAATAAATGCTTAGTATTAAACCTAACAAAATATATGCAAGAACTGTAGGCTGAAATCTATAAAATATTGCTGTGAGAAATTAAAAAACTAAACAAATGGATATGATGTATCTAGAATCAGAAAATTCAATATTGTTTTGGTTTTTCAGTTCTCTTGAAATTGATCTATAGATTCAATGCAATCACCATCAAAGTTGCAGTAATGTTTTGCTTACAGAAATATAACCTGATTCTAAAATTATTATGAATATGTTAAGGATTTAGAACAGAACAACCTTGAAAGAGAAAAGAAAGTTACATATTATAAAGTGCCTGATATCAAGACTTATTACAAATATACATGTTATGCTATAATAGTAGGCATAAATATAACTGTAACAGAATACATACTCCAGAAATAGAAGACAACAAATATGGTTGATTAGTTTTCCACAAAAATGGCAATGATATCCTATGGGTAAAGAAACATTTTTGTTTTGTTTTTGAACAATGGCAGGTGGATGTCTCTATAGCTGTATAAAAAACAAAAACCATGACACTTAATTGACACCATACACAAGAAATAATGGATGAAAAACAGATAATGGGCTTAACATAAAAGTTTTAAAAGAAACTTCTGGATAAAAAAATAAAGAATGCCTTTGCAGTCCTAGTGTAGGCAAACATATTTTAGAAAGAGCACAATAGGATGAATCATGATGGAAAATGTGACTGAACAGACACCACTAAGAAAATGAAAAGACATATTGGTAGAATACAGTGACACTACAAGTATCTGGCCAAGGAAATATACCCAAACTACATAAAGAATTCTAGTTAGTTATTCATTTAAAAAAATAAATAAAATATGGTTTAAAAATGATTTAAATACTCCATTGTGTATATGTACCACAGCTTTCTTATCCATTCATCTGCTGATGGACATCTAGGTTGTTTCCATGTCCTGGCTATTATAAACAGTGCNTTGATAATTCAACATTTTTAACGATGTAATATGGACTTCCCATGTGGCTCTAGTGGTAAAGAACAACTTGCCAATGCAGGAGACATAAGAGATGCAGATCCCATCCCTGGGTCAGGAAGATCCCCTGGAGGAGGGCATGGCAACCCACTCCAGTATTCTTGCCAGGAGAATCCCATGGACAGAGAAGCCCTGAAGCGGGCTACAGAGGAGTCCATAGCATCGCAAAAAGTTGGACACAACTGGAGTGACTTAGTGCACACACACACAAGTTTGTAGTGTGATGTGAACTTTCATACATACTTTGATGGATTATATGGTGACACAATTCTTTTAGAAAATAGTTGATGGTTTTGTTACAAAATTAAATAATAACAAATTTACTTTTAAATATAAACTTACAACATGATCCAGCTATTCCTTCACAAAGCATTTAACCAAGAGAAATAACACATCTGCAAAAAAGATAAATACTCATAACAGTATTATTCATAGTAACAAAAAGTTGTATACAACCAAAATGCCCAGCAGCTGAAAACTGCATAAGCAAACTTTGCTATATATACAGGGTGTAATTTTAAAGCAATGCAAAGGATAATACATCTAATTTATGGATTAGTACAGAAAAATATATTGAGAACAGCAAGCCACACACAGTAAATGGTTCATAATTTTAATTCTATTAAGCTAAAGTTAAGAAATATTCAGACAATTGTGCATGGTGACATACAATCAGGAGTTGCCTGGGGTGGTAGATTACAAGAAAGGAGGAAACTTTTACTTGTTCTGTGGCTTGACTGCAGTATTGTTGACAAATGTTTCAATTTTATTGAATTAAAATTGTTCTCAATATTTTTTAAAAAATTAATTATAGCTAATTCTTAACCTCCTACCATGGTTCTGCCATTAATTTATTGACTAGTTTAGATAAACTGCTTCAATTTATAGGGCTTTCCTAAATTGAAAAAAAGAACTTAGACTAGAAAATCTCTAAAGTGTCATTTCACTTTCAGTTTCTAAAATTCTATGATGCATAATAGTAAAACAAAATAAAGATAGGTAAAATAGATAATTTTAGAAGTATTCTATATGAAAAACATTGTTTAAAAAGAATGACCTCTTGCCTGTGTTATATGTTAAAAGTGGAAAAAAAATATGAACTGAAGCGGTGATTGCAGAGAGAAATTTTAAATCTTCATGTATAAGGTTAATTTTGCTGGTTGGAAATCCACATAAATTGAGTGGAATGAGTAATGTTTCTGGAGGAAACCAAACAAGAGGCATGTTTCAGTGAACTGATGACTTGCTCACTAGATGGACACAATAGCTAAATCCATCCCAAGCCAAAAACAGAAGACACACGCTTTAGGTGTTAATCTTATGTAGGGAAAATGACTCATGTCAAGAAGGAGTTGAAATAAAAACACCTGCAAATCATGAAAATTAGTCTCATTACTTTCCATTCAAATTTCAACATAATGGGGCAATTTTCCTAGTAAATATATTTTCCATATAGTATTTGTTCTCACCTGGTAAGTCATTAACTTCCATTTATTCAAGGCACAAACTGTACTTTTCTCTCCTCCCTTAAGAATACTATCCACATCAAAAAATAGAAACGTAAAATTATTTCCTATTTTTTCTTCTATTTAGTGTTATGATTATTAATAGACCAGACTAGGCAAAAGACAAAAAACACCTAGAAATCTGATAGCTAACAAACTTTTCTGACAAACAATGTTGCCATGTGTTCAACTAACTTCCTTCTAGGGATCTAATACCACTTTGCTTAGAACTATTATTTGCTTTCATGTGGAACTGGCTTCTTATCATAGCTTTCGTGATATAAAAGGAATTGGGTCCTACCTCTATCTCTCTTTTTTTTTTTTTTAATTTTATTTTTACTTTATTTTACTTTACAATACCGTATTGGTTTTGCCATACATTGACATGAATCCACCATGGGTGTATATTAGCTCCCAATCCTGAATCCCCCTCCCACCTCCCACCTTATATCATCTCTCTGGATCATCCCCGTGCACCAGCCCCAAGCATCCTGTATCCTGTATCGAACATAGGCTTGTGCTTCGTTCTTACGTGATAGTATACACGTTTCAATGCCATTCTCCCAAATCATCCCACCCTCTCCCTCTCCCACAGAGTCCAAAAGTCCCTTCTATACATCTGTGTCTCTTTTGCTGTCTGGCATACAGGGTCATCATTGCCATCTTTCTAAATTCCATATATATGTGTCAGTATACTGTATTGGTGTTTTTCTTTCTGGCTTACTTCACTCTGTATAATAGGTTCCAGTTTCATCCATCTCATTAGAACTGATTCAAATGAATTCTTTTTAATGGATGAGTAATACTCCATTGTGTATATGTGCCACTGCTTTCTTATCCATTCATCTGCTGATGGACATCTAGGTTGTTTCCATGTCCTGGCTATTATAAACAGTGCTGCAATGAACATTGGGGTACACGTGTCTCTTTCAATTCTGGTTTCCTCAAGCAACTTATGCAGCTCATCTCCAGAAAAATGAATGACCCAATCAAAAAATGGGCCAAAGAACTAAACAGATATTTCTCCAAAGAAGACATACGGATGGCTAACAAACACATGAAAAGATTCTCAACATCACTCATTATCAGGGAAATGCAAATCAAGACCACAATGAGGTACAATTTCACACCAGTCAGAATGGCTGTGATCCAAAAGTCTACAAGCAATAAATGCTGGAGAGGGTGTGGAGAAAAGGGAACCCTCTTACACTGCTGGTGGGAATGCAAACTAGTACAGCCACTATGGAGAACAGTGTGGAGATTCCTTAAAAAACTGCAAACAGAATTGCCTTATGACCCAGCAATCCCACTGCTGGGCATACACACCGAGGAAACCAGAATTGAAAGAGACACATCTATCTCTATCTCTTTAATTTTTTTTTTTCTTCAATGTACATTATCGAGCTGGGAATAATCTGACTGACTTACAGCCATGTATATTTCCACTATGTCGCCCCAAGCACCGAACGCCTTATCTCTCTTTCACTGGGTTTTTCATCAACTTTTGTCATTTGCACTTTCAGTCAGTTAGCAAGAGCTGATTAATGTGGAAAATAATAAGTACTTTTTAGAATTGCAAAGTGTTTTTCTCTTGATTACAATTGCTATGTGTGTTCTATGACAAGGAATTTATGATTACCACAGTTATCATTTTATAATCAGGTAAGTTGGGAAAATTTGTGATTTAAGGCTTCAGCAAAATGTTTCTATAAAGTTAGGTTTGCTAAATCCCATATTATCCAGATAATTTTGACTCTTTATTCATGCTTGTAGTGAATTAAAATAGTAAATTTCAATTTACAAACACTGTCAGAACACTTTCATTGACAGGTTGCTTAAGATACACAAGAGATATACGCAAGAACTGTATACTGAGAACTATAATATGACATTTGTAGAATGGAATGGATCCGTAATTGAATGCAATTCCAATTAAAAATCACAAGGGGTGTTCATAGATATGAAGCTAACTGAACATTTCACATGGTGAAACAAAGATTGAGCAGCAAAAATAATCTTGAAAACTATTTTATATTCTACAGCAGGTGTCCCCAAACTCCAAGATGGAATGCCTGATGATCTGAAGTAGAGCTGATGTAATAATAATGGAAATAAAGTGCACAGTAAATGTAATACACTTGTATCATCCTGAAACCATCCTCCCCAGTCCATGGAAACATTGTCTTCTACGAAATGGTCTCTGGTGCCAAAAAGGTTGGGGACCACTATCTTACAATGTTTCATTTCAAGTTGTGAGGATAATTCATTGAACAATAAAACAAAATAAAGGATCCTGAGTCTCCCTCACACACACAGTCTCAAGATGGGATTTGCTAGAAAGGACTTTAAGGAAACTCCCTGAGAGGATGAAAATATTCTCTATTTGTTGATATGTGGTGGTGTACACATGGGTTGCCAAATTCTACCAAACTGGAAACTTTGCTTGTAATCTGGATACCTTACTGTATTTAAATTTTACTTGAACTATACTAGAAAAATAGAAATAAAGTGATCTACAAATGAGAAACTATACTTTAAATGGCAAACTATTAGAAAATTTAGTCTGGTTGAACTGAACTGGAATTGAAATATGGTGATGGTTTGGTTGCTAAGTCGTGTCCAACTCTTGCAACCTCATGGGCTGTAGCCTGCCAGGCTTCTCTGTCCATGGGATTCTCCAGGCAAGAATACTGGAGTGGGTTGTGATTTCCTTCTCTAGGGGATCTTCCCAACTTGGGAATCGAACCTGGGTGTCCTGCATTGTAGGCAGATTCTTTACCAACTGACCTACAAGAAAAGCCATAGAATTTAAATATAGCAATTTAAAAAGATTTCTTTTAGCAACCAATAGATTCAGTAACAAAGATAGCAGCAATATCAACATTAATCATTTTGAAAGGATAATATTATTTAAAAAGAATAACAATTTAGAAAGGAAATATTTATACTAATATGCCATATGTATCTGTGTGCTTAATCATGAGTTATACATTTTTTTATTTTGAATAACATTATAGACTTCTGTTTACTTAAATCTACTTCATTCTACCAGTTGTTCATATTTGTATCAACTCTGTCTCAAATGTTCATATTTGCATGACTTTTTTTTAAGAAACTATTCTTATACCACCAATGACATTAATGGACCCCTCCTTAACTCCATTCTATCCTCACTACATAGAGAACATTAGTATCTTTAAATTGCTTTGTCATATTTCCCATAACACTCATTAACTTTGCATATATCTGTAAGATTTGATACTTATACATGTTTTAAACTCTTGAGTAATACCTCACTGTTATATTCCTTTCAGCATTTATTTATATGCATGCTTACCATTACCTTACTGGCATTTCTCCATGCACAAAATTGAGTGTGATTTTTAACAAACAATAAACACTAAGTTTCTTTTTTTCTTTTGACAGTGTTAGCATTCTTATTTGAACATCTGGGAGCTCAGGGTCAATATGAAACCAAAACAGCATACTTAGATGCATGCAGAGCTGTATGCTTACTATACAGCTTGCTTTGACCATAGGTATTTTTTGCTGAACACAAGAACATCAAGGTCAATTTTTCATTGAATAACAACCTCTGTACTTGTGGACAGAAAACCATTATTGTTTTTACATACTGTGACCACTTCAGTTCAGTTCAGTTGCTCAGTCGTGTCCGACTCTTTGCAACCCCATGAATCGCAGCATGCCAGGCCTCCCTGTCCATCACCAACTCCCAGGGTTTACCCAAACTCACATCCATCGAGTCGGTGATGCCATTCAGCCATCTCATCCTCTGTCGTCTCCTTCTCCTCCTGTCCCCAAATCCTCCCAGCATCAGAGTATTTGCCAGTGAGTCAACTCTTCGCATGAGGTGGCCAGAGTATTGGAGTTTCAGCTTCAGCATCATTCCTTCCAAAGAACACCCAGGACTGGTCTCCTTTAGGATGGACTGGTTGGATCTCCTTGCAGTCCAAGGGACTCCCAAGAGTCTTCTCCAACACCACAGTTCAAAAGCATCAATTCTTCAGTGCTCAGCCTTCTTCACAGTCCAACTCTCACATCCATACATGACCACTGGAAAAACCACAGCCTTGACTAGATGGACCTTTGTTGGCAAAGTAATGTCTCTGCTTTGGGATATGCTATCTAGGTTGGTCATAATTTTCCTTCCAAGGAGTAAGTGTCTTTTAATTTCATGGCTGCAATCACCATCTACAGTGATTTTGGAGCCCCCAAAATAAAGTCTGACACTGTTTCCACTGTTCCACATCTATTTCCCATGAAGTAATGGGACTGGATGCCATGATCTTAGTTTCCTGAATGTTGAGCTTTAAGCCAACTTTTTCACTCTCCTCTTTCACTTTCATTCAAGAGGCTTTTTAGTTCCTCTTCACTTTTTGCCATAAGGGTGGTATCATCTGCATGTCTGAGGTTATTGATATTTCTCCCGGCAATCTTGATTCCAGCTTGTGCTTCATCCAGCCCANGGGGCGGGGCCGAAGGGCGGGGCCAATGGGCGGGGCGGGGCCTGGGATGGGCGGGGCGGGGCAGAGGGGAGGGGCGGGGCCCAGGCGCCAGGGGCCAGGCCTCCGCTCCAGTTCGAGTGGCTCTGGGTCCTGCCTTGAGACCCTTCCACCCTCCGGACCGGGTAGCTGCTGACCGACCCTGGCCAGGCACGGACGCAGCCCGAGCCCATCCCTAGTCCCGCCCCCGGCTCGGCCCCACAGCCCGGCGTCTCGCATCCCTCCTCCAGCCCGGCCCAGCCTGGCTCTCACCCCCATCCCATCCCGACCACCGCCCCGAGTTCTGCCCAAACCTGCCCCCTCGGTTTGACCCCTCAACCCCGCCCCTCGGCCAAGTGCTAGCCCGGCTCCAAGGACCCAGCCTTCACCCCAGAGGCTCCCCCTCCTTTCAGACCTGCCGGGAACCGCCTGAGGCCGGAGTGCAGCAGATTCCGAATTGAGTGGACAGGTGGCCCAGACCCAGGGATCGCCGAGCCCGGCTGGCTGCGACTGTGCACAGCAGGATCGTCTAGCTGCGGATTAGCACAGCTAGACAAAATGGTCCTTAATTGCCCGATCTTTAAAAATGTGCCCTGACAGCCTTGATAGTTAAGTGGTTGATGACTCCAACAGCTATCCGATGCAGGGCGCCTGCGAGGAGAGGCCGCAAATCCAAGCAGAGTGCTGCCCGGGGCTGGCTGCCTGCAGAGTGGACGGCTCCGGAGCGGCAGGTATCAAAGCGTGCTCTGCTTTGTCAAAACAGAGCTAAATGTCCTGGAAGGAAAGGGACTCCAGCAGACGCAGCGTGGTCCTAAAGCAAGCCCAGGGGCAAGGCCACGGTCAGCCGGAGTCCCCACGGCCACTCTGAGAGGCTCAGCCAGCTCCTGACGCAGGGCCCTGGCGCTGCTGCTCCTGCCTGGGTCCCATGGGGCTCCTCCTCTCTTCCTTGGGGTCTGTCTGCACACCTCACCTCCTCAGAGGTGGAATAACCGCTCTCACCGTCCTCTCTGCCCCTCATCCTCCTCAGTCTCCTCAGAAGGAACTCACCACCTATGTGTTCATCATTTCTCTCCTGCCGCCAGAGCAATCGGTCCCAGGAAGAAGGACCTCCACTGTCCCTGGGCCCAAACGAGCTCTGCACATCACTGGGGCTCAGCCACCTGGAGCGAGCAAGTGCCTGTCCCCGGAGCCCTCAGGGAGAGGACTAAGGGGTCTGCCCCACCTGGGGTTCCCAGGGAAGGCAGCTCCGGTGACCAGCACATCTGAGTCATCGCTTAGGACCGGGACGAGTCCAGGCCAGGTTGGGGGTCACTAAAGGAAATCAGTCCTGAATATTCATTGGAAGGACTGACACTGAAGCTGAAACTCCAATACTTTGGCCACCTGATGCGAAGAACTGATTCATTGGAAAAGACCTTGATGCTGGGAGATTGAAGGCAGAAGGAGAAGGGAATGACAGAGGATAAGATGGTTGGATGGCATCACTGACTCAATGGACATGAGTTTGGGTAAACTCCGAGAGTTGGTGATGGGCAGGGAAGCTTGGCGTGCTGCAGTCCATGGGGTCACACGGGGTCACATGGGGCAACAGAGTCAGACCCGACTGAGCGCCGGAACAGCAGCAGAGTGAGGCGCCCAGGGCCGCAGGCGCTCCGGAGGCCTGAGCCCCCGAGATTTTCAGGAAAGGGTTTGTGAAGACAGGGTGAGGAAGAAGGGTTGTTGGGCTCTTGATCTACTGGTGGACATTCTTCTGATTAGTTCAGATAATCGGAAATCAACATAATCTTCTGAGGCGCTCCGGAGGCCTGAGCCCCCGAGATTTTCAGGAAAGGGTTTGTGAAGACAGGGTGAGGAAGAAGGGTTGTTGGGCTCTTGATCTACTGGTGGACATTCTTCTGATTAGTTCAGATAATCGGAAATCAACATAATCTTCTGATTCCAACTGGTCCGGTGTCTCCGTGGTTTCAGTATCAGCAAGACAGCTCAAGGACACAGAACAGTATCACAGCTCTTGAGAAGGAACTAAGGATCCTTGACTTTGTTTAATGGCTAAACTATTATTACTTTGTCTTGCTTGACTATTTTTGTTTCCGCATTTTCTCACTTCTCTAATTAAATGTATTCTTCGAAACTCAGGGAAGCGTTCGGAGGCGGCAGCTTTTCTACAGACAAGAGGCAGGCAGAGGACATTGCGGTGGCGGGGGGGGCTCTGTCCCAGAAAGGCACCTCAGGACCCTGCTCATCACATCATATTAGCGGCACGTCCCCTTGGGCTCCTCTGGGCTATGACAGTTCCTCCGACATTTCTTGTCTTTGACGACTCTGACGGTTTGGAGGAATGCTGGCCAGGCATTTTGTAGACTGGCCCTCAGATGCGGTTAGTCTAATGCTTTCTTCAGGGTGAGACCGGGATGTGTATTGGGGGAGGAGGACCCCAGAAGTAGGCCTCCTCTCTCATCACATCATGGGCGCCTGCAACCAACAGGACCCAGTGACCTGGAGCCCCTGGGGTCTGGGGCCTCTGCAAGCGGTGGTCTGTCCGGCTTCCCCTTGCGGTGTTCCAGCCTGTGTCCTTTGGCAGAACGTCGCTGTGTGCAGCCCCCACCGGAAGAGTGGGCCGATTGCTCCACCTCCTGTGTGGACCCATCTGCGCGGGAGTTGTCTTCCCCACACTTAAGCGCTAAATCATGTACCCCAGTGTGGACTCGACGGTTATACTCCAGCACAACTTATTTGTTCGCACTGGACTGGGTTTGGGGCTGAGTCGGTGGCGGCCAAGTCCCTTTCTCCCCCCTGTCATCCTGGAGCATTTCCTCA
Source organism: Cephalophus harveyi (assembly GCA_006410635.1). Taxonomy (NCBI): domain Eukaryota; kingdom Metazoa; phylum Chordata; class Mammalia; order Artiodactyla; family Bovidae; genus Cephalophus; species Cephalophus harveyi. Next base: position 81,205 of record SJYT01030302.1, read on the forward strand.
TTTCCAGGCTCATCTTGTACATTTCCTGTCCCAGCCACCAGCAAATTCCTTCCGACTGGTGAGCTGTGCTTACTCACTGAACTTGTTCGCCACTCACTACATGAGACTTAGTTGTAGGAGAGAGACCTGTGAGGAGCGTCACTCTCCTGTCTGAGCCTGGAGTTCCAGCCAGGCATGGCCCCGGTCCTGAGTGACTGCGGGAGGGGCTGAGAGGTGTGATGGGGCGTGTCCCGCCTTTCTTGGGTCCTGGTGGATATGTGTGGACAGAGGCCAACTTCTGGCTGCCTGACCCTAGAATCTCGGGTTCCTTTGAGAGGATCAGGATTTTGACTGCCTGGACACAGGGCCCAGGGCCCTCCTTGTGGGTGAGCTCTTGTTGGAGCAGTTCCACTCAGCTGCCAGTAGAAGCCGCAGACGGAAGTAGATTAAGGGTCAGGGCTTGGGCTGGGCTCAAAGCCCAGTCAACAGCCCATTAGGATTTGTCTTTCCCAGAAGCCACCCTAACGCTGGGCCCTGTGAAGAGTGCCAGGGAGAAGGAAAGGCGGGGGTGGGCCCGGGTCGCCCCGGCCCCGGCTCTCCTGCGGCAGCTGCTGCCAAGGCCTTACCCTGTCCCATCCCGGCCTCCAGGCCTTTCCCCAGCCAGGCCAGGCCCTTCTCTTTCCTGGCACAGACCTTTGCCCTCTCCACAGCATAAACCTCAATGCACTCACTCAAGCATGCAAGAAACTGTTTATTTTGCAGAAATCAAACTCAACTTCAACTCCCATGCCTCATCCTCTGGGGCTGAGAAGAGTCACTCTGGGCAACAGCGGGGCCTGGGGGCTGATGATCAGCCCTGAGCGGGGGCTCTAGGACACCCGCAGGCTTCACCCTCCGGGACAAGTGATGTGACAGCAAGGGTTCTAGGTGCCCGGGGCTCTGGTTCTTCCCCAAGCATCGGGCGACAGAGTGATGACCCACCAACTGGCCAGCACTGCCACTGGAGGCTCGGGCACCCCGAAGCCCCCTCCTCAGCTCCAGCTCCCACGGTGCCGCAGGGACCATTTTGTGGTCCTTCCCCCGCGGGCTCTGTCCTTAAGTAGGTGCGTGCGTGCTAAGTCGCTTTTGTCGTATCCGACTCTTTTCCGACCCTTTGGACTGAAGCCAGACAAGTACAGACCTCCGCTTATGCAGCGTGGGCCCACCAGGCCCGACACCCTCACCGGGGCGGAGGGCGGTCAGTTTAGGGAGCAGGGCCGCTGCGCGGGAGGGATCAGTCCGCCGAGAGCCGCTTCAGCTCCCGGGGCGAGGGCGGAGATGCTCTGCCGTCCGTCCCTGGACAAGCTGTGCGGGCCCGGCCGGGCGTGTCTCTCCAGCGCCGGGGTTCCTGGGCCCTGGGTCAGCGCCCCGCCTGCACCCCGCTGCCCGCCCTCCAACAGGCGGTCCGTGGGAGGAAGTTCCGCGCGTCACTCGGTCAGCCCGGCCCAACGAGCGACCGCGGGCGCCGAGCCCAAATTCCCGCCCCGACCTGCCGCGGGCCGCCCTTCCGGCTTTCTCGTTTCGGGGGCTCGGATTAGCCAGGCTTCTGGCACGTGACCCTCTCGGAGCCAATCGCAGCGGCCTTACCCGGCACTCGCTGATTGGCTCAGGACAGCCGGGGCGAGGAGGGGCGGGGCCGAAGGGCGGGGCCAATGGGCGGGGCGGGGCCTGGGATGGGCGGGGCGGGGCAGAGGGGAGGGG
>SJYT01030302.1:93993-137218 GCA_006410635.1 Cephalophus harveyi
GTTGTGTGTGTCTGTTGGTGGCTCTGTGTGTCTGTGTGTGGTTGTGTGTGTGTCTGTGGTTGTGTATGTATGCGGTTGTGTTTGTTTGCCTCTGTGTGGTTGCGTGTGGTCGGGGGTGGCTCTGTGTGGGGGGGCTGTTGTGTGTCTGTTGGTGGCTCTGTGTGTGTCTGTGTGGTTGTATGGTGCGTGTGCTGTGCGGGTCCCGGGTGCAGCTGGTGGGGTGGCTGAGTGTGCGGCTGTGTGGCGGGGCGGGGGCGGCCCTGGCCCGGAACTGCTGGCGGCCGCGCGTGGCAGCCCCACGGCCCTAATTTGTCTGCCTCCTGAGCGCCTCCTCGGACGCCCCTGTGGCTCGGGCCCGGGACAGCTGTAGCGCCCCCGGCGCCCGGGCACTGCAGGGAGAGGGCACAGCGGTCAGCACGGCAGGTCAGCCGGCCTCAGGCCGGGCGGCCGGCCCCGCAGGGGCGCCCTGCACACCGCACGCTGCCTGCAGGTGCGAGCCCCGCGTGCTCCCTGGGAGCCGCCCGCGTCCCGAGGGGCCCCTGGCCCGGGCGTCTGGTCTCTGCTGGGCCCACTCTGTCCTCTCATCCGGGGACAGCCCCTCCCGGGCGCGGCCGGAGGCTGGCTTCGTCCACAGCCCGGGAGTGAGGGGGCTCTGACTCCGCCACCCACCACCCGTTTCCAGAGGTGCCCCCGGCCCTGCCCCGCCCTCTCTGACTCATCCCGGGGCCCCAGAGCTCCAGGGCGCTGTCCGGGGTACGGGGGCTCCTGCTCTGCTCGGAGCCTGCACAGGTCCAGGCAGCTCAGATCTGGAGAGACTCTGGCCTGCGGACGCCTGCGGGTCTCCACCCCCACCGCGTGGGCGAACGGAGCCTGGTGCTGGGAAGGGGGCGGCGGCCCGTCGAGCGCCCTGAGCTGAAACCTAGATGTCTGTCGGGCTAGCCTTCCCAGCTGCTGAGACTACTGCCAGGTCACGGGGTCGCTGCGGGGGCAGGGAGCCCGCCCGGCTGGGGCTCGGCCGATGGCACAGCTCCAGATGCGGCCGGAAACCAGGAGCCTCGCGTCAGTTTCCACCCACGTCTGCAAATTCTGCAAAGAAGACTGTCTGCCAGTGGCTGGAGGGAAACTGGGTCAGGAGCGGAGCTGCAGACTCGCTGTCCTCAGCCCCGGGGACGGGCGCCCGGGGCCCCTCTGCCCCACGGTCTGTCGTCCTGGCAGGCCGTGCTGGTGGGGGCGGTGGGGAGCGGCTGGGCACAGGAGCCCCGACCCCTGTGCAGCTGCAACCTTCCCAGCCTCCCTGGCAGAGGGGCCACCACGGCCCTGTTGGGCGGCTTTTACACAAGCTTCCCTCTTGGCCGAGCTCACTCACACCAGCGTGAGAGTGACTGGCAGGCCTCTCCTCCGTGGGAAGGACCAGCGTCCAGGGCAGAGGCCTGAGCAGGCTTGCCCGCATCTCTCTTCCGACGGAAAGCGCGTGGAGGCTGCGCTGCGGGCTGGAGGGGCCACACCGACTGGGTGATTCGGGTCCCTAAACCTGCTCCCCCAACGCACCGTGTGTGCTCTAGGCCTAGTGATCACACAGGCGTTTACTGGGCGCCAGCTGTGTGCTGAGCTCCGCGTGCCAGGCGAGCTGGCCCTGCCCCCACTGCAGCTCTGGGCTGGTCCGCACCACCTGCCCGGGTGGCAGAGAAGGCTCAGGGGAGCGACTCCAGCAAACCAAGGGTGCTCCGGGAGGCTGGTGACCTCTCCCAGGCCGGGGGCAGGAGACCAGAAGTCACCCCCCCGTGGTGAGACTGCATCAGCACCGATGCCGGGCCCCCCGTGCTCTCCGCCGTGGCCCCGATCCTGCCTCCATGCGGCGCCCGCACGCCGCCTTGACAGCGTTTGCAGGTGAGCTGTCCCACGCAGTCCCACTCAAGGCCCGGACGGACAGCCGCAGCCCAAGCCTCCCGAATCCAGGCCTTGCTGGCCACGTAGGGGTGCGGGGTGCAGGAGCCTATGCCATCCATCCCTCACTCTTGTCTGAGCCTCGGTTGCCTGGGTGACTCGGCAGGGGAGTGCCAGGGCGGGGGTAGCCGATTGCCCCCCTCGACAGTCAGGTAAAGCCCCTGGGGACAACTTCAGTGCAGGATGAGGCGCAGGCACTTTTCTCCCTGGGGCAGCTCCCATATTTGGGTGGGCAGAGGGCCTAGAGGAGCCATCCCATGCTGAAGGTCAGGAACGGCGGCGGTAAGGAGATACCCCTCGTCCAAGGTAAGGGGCAGCGGCTGTGCTTTGCTGAAGCAGCCGTGAAGAGATACCCCACACCCAAGGTAAGAGAAACCCAAGTAAGATGGTAGGTGGTGCAAGAGGGCATCAGAGGGCAGACACACTGAAACCATACTCACAGAAAACTAGTCAGTCTAATCACACTAGGACCACAGCCTTGTCTAACTCAATGAAACCAAGCCATGCCTACAGGGCAACCCAAGACGGGCGGGTCATGGTGGAGAGGGCTGACAGAACGTGGTCCACTGAAGAAGGGAATGTCAAGCCACTTCAGTATTCTTGCCTTGAGAACCCCATGAACAGGCAAAATGATAGGATACCAAAAGAGGAACTCCCCAGGTCATTAGGTGCCCAATATGCTACTGGAGATCAGTGGAGAAATAAGTCCAGAAAGAATGAAGGGATGGAGCCAAAGCGACTGGATGGATCACGGACTCGATGGACGTGAGTCTGAGTGAACTCCGAGAGATGCTAATGAACAGGGAGGCCTGGCGTGCTGCGATTCATGGGGTCGCAAAGAGTCGGACACGACTGAGCGACTGAACTGAACTGAGGTTATGCACAAACCCAACAGCTAGAGCGAGCTCTCTAGAACAGTGTTCACAAAGGCCCTGGCCAGGAGACACCTCGAGGGAGGAGCAGGAGGAGGTGGGACCCCCCACCCAGCGGGCCATGTTGGGGGCCGAGTGCGGCGCTACAGTGGAAGGAGCCAGGGGGTCCGAGTGGACAGGCCGCCTGCAGACACAGACACGCAGACGCGGGCCGCACAGTTGCCGGTGGCGGACGGCCTCGGAGCCTGAGAAGGGAGCCCGGCTCCTGGGGTCAGTGAGCTCCTCTGGGGAAGCACGAACCTCGACTCACATAACACCACAGACTTATTAGTTATCAGCCTGAGCATCAACCCAGAATGAAAGTGGGCAAAGACAAGCAGCCCTCCCACCCTCAGTCAGCACACGCTGTTACCTGAAATGCCTGGATACGCTTTTTGGCTTCTTTATTGTCAGCCTCTGCCAACAGAAGGTCGGTGCCAGGAGAGCAGGGATCCTGACCAGCGCGGGGCTGGAACGGTGCCAGACACAAGGCAGGCGCCCGCTGAATACTTGGCAAATAACGAGTTTCAAACATTTAACAGCTACGCATCATGCACTCGGCCACAAACAGAACCTTAGCAAACCCTTCAGCTAACATCATGGTCCACGTGGAATACTGAATCCTTCCCTCCGCTCAGTAACAAGCAAAGGGCATCGCAGCCCCCTCGCACTGGAGGGCCTGGCTGTTGGACTAAGACAAGAAAAGACACAGAGGCGTAAAGATTGAAAAGGAAGAAGTAAAACTGTCTTTTTTAACAAATAACATATGATCTGTGTAGAAAAGTTGAAGGAGACTGCAAAACCATGCTAGAATGAAAAAGTGGTCCTAGCAAGCTCACAAGATTGATAAGCAACAAATGGGCTGCTGTGTGTTAGCAGCTAGCAAGTGGGAAATGAGTCTGAAAACCAATTCCATTAGCAATTCTGAGGAAAACGTAAAATAACTGTGACTACCTTTTTAACAGATGTGGAAGCCTGTTTTACCTAAGTCTACAGAATTGTTGAAAGAAATTTTAAAAGACCTAAATGAATAGAGAGAGACACCATGTTCATGGGCTCAGCATCACTATATCAATTTTCCCTAGATTGATCTACGGATTCAATGCAATCCCAAACAAAATGCAAATGGGCTTTTTGAGCAAATCTACCAGCTGATTCCAAACTTTATATGGAAATGGCAAAAGACCTAGAATAGACAAAGCAGTTTTGGAAAAGAACAGCTTTAGGGGCCCTACCCTTCCTGTTTCCAAGGCCCACTGCAGTCAAGAAAGCGCAGTATTGACTGTCAATACTGGACGTGTGGACCCACGGAGCAGGGCCGATGGTCCAGAAATAAACCCACCTGTGCATGTTCAAGTGGGTTTCTGACAAAGCCACAAAGTTAATTCAGTGAAGAAAGGCCATTCTTTGCACAAGCAGCACTAAAACAATGAGGTATTCCTTTGCAAACAAGCAAACACATAAACGTCTGCTCTAAACACACACCTCAGTAACAGACCTAATGGAAAAGGGAAAAATATAAAATTTCAAGAAGAAAGAGAAGAATCTTTGTGACTTTGGCTTAGGCAGAAATTTCTTACATAAGTGACAAAAATGCGTGAGCCTTACAAGAAAAAAAATGATAGATTCAACTTCATCAGCAAAAAACTTTTGTTCATAAGACACTGTTAAAAAATAAAGAAAGAAAGAAAGGAAAAAGGCAAGGCTGAGAGAATACATTTGCAGACCATTCGTCTGATAAAGCCTTATACCCAGTAAAGAACTCTTACAATCCAAGGATAAGTACACAGCCCACCTGATTTTAAAACCAGACAACAGATCTGAGTAGACGCTTTACCAGAGAAGGAGATGCAGGTGGCAAGTAAGCGCCTGAAACGATGTGCCCTACACAGAGCTGACCAGCAGGCTGAGACTGAGCTCGGGCGAGACCGCCAGGCGCCCGCTTGAGCGTCCTGGACTGAACACGGCAGGTGCCGGGAGGCCAGGCAGGAGCCGGGACCCGAGCCCGCCCCCGGGGGGCTGCTGCTGGTGCGGCCCCTGGAAGACAGTCGGGCTGTTTCCTACGATTAAACGCGCATCGCCCCTGTGACCCAGCAATCTCACTCCTTGGCGTTTGCCCAGAGAAGCAGAGACGTCAGTTCACATGCGCGTGCGGCCCGATCAGCAGGAGCCCAGACAAGAGGCCCCTCAACACCCGTCAGCAGGCGAATGGACACGGAGGCCAGGCCGTCCGTCCAGGGATGCTGAGGTTCTCGGCCACGTGGAGGAGTCTCACAACATTTATGGAGTATGAACAGCCAGGCACAAGTTGTATGATTTCATTTATATAAACAGAAGTGCAAATTGGTATATAGTGACCACAAGTGCGCCAGGGGTTCCTGGGCCCAGGGCTGGGCCGGGGCTGCACAGGACCATGCCATAGTCAGAACCCAGGGAACCGCCCATCTTGGGCAGCGCTCACGCCTCAACCACATCGCAGCGAAACTGAGGGAGAAGCCTGACAAATGGCCAACGGGAGCTGGTACGCAAGCCATCTTCCCCAGCCATCACCCGGGCAGATTACAAACGCTGAAAAGATGGCCAGACCCATAACTTTGCAAATATGAGTTTTAGAAATACGTACTTAATTAACCCTTAAGTTGAAGAGGAAATAAAAACTGAAATTGAGAAAAATCTTAGAAAGCAAAGAAAAGTAAGCACTTTCTGTCTAAACTTGAGATCCGTGGCTGAAACTGGTTTTGGAGGAAAAACTATAACCTTTAATTTTAAAGAAGAAAAAGAGAAAGTTTAGGAACTTCATTATTACCTTTAAATAATTAAAACAATAAGCAACCCAAAACAAGGCAGAGAGGATTAATAAAAACAATAGCTATAACTAAATGGCAATCCACTCCAGTATTCTCGCCTGGAGAATCCCATGGATAGAGGAGCCTGGTGGGCTGCAGTTCATGGGGTCGTAAAGAGTTGGCACGACTGAGCTACTTCCCTTTCACTTTTCACTTTCACTTTCACAGAAGAAAACAGACAAGGTGAGTAGATAAACCTGCTCCCATGAAATCAGCAGTGCACACAGGCCTCCTGCAAATGGCCAGCGTTGCTTTGAAGGGCTGGCCGAGTCTCGGAGGAAATAAACTGAGGAGTATTGCACTATAAAAGAGATGGAACTCTCTCTCTCCCCTCACCCCCCTCTTTTGCCAGGGATGTGATCATGTAAGTAAGTGTTGGTCACTCGGTCATGCTCGACTCTTTGCAACCCCATGGACTGCAGCCCACCAGGCTCCCCTGTCCATGAGATGTTCCAGGCAAGGATACTGGAGTGGGGTGCCGTTTCCTTCTCCAGGGGCTCTCCCCAACCCACTGATCGAACCCGGGTCTCCTGTACTGCAGGCAGATTCTTTACCAACTGGGCTACAAGGGAAGCCCAAAGAAACTCATGACATGCCAGTGAAAGCCCACCAAAACTCATCACAGAAAGTGGCAGAATGGTAAGTGCACTACTTATGGATAAAAATTAATTTAAAACTTCACCTCATGCTGTCAGAAACAAGCTAGAAACATCAATGGAGACAGTGGTCTACTTACAGTAATTATATAAACAAAAAACACTCAGGAATACGTTCAACAGAGAACTCCATGGTGGGCTTCCCTGGTGGAGCGGTAGGTAAGAACCCGCCTGCCGATGCAGGAGACATGGGTTTGATCCCCAATCCCCGAAGATCCCACAGGCCGCAGAGCAACTCAGCCTGAGAGCCGCCATGAGCAGCCCCCACGGGAGCGCCACGGGAGCACCACAGGGCCGTCACGGGAGCACCACGGGAGCACCACAAGCAGCCGCCACGGGAGCACCATGGGAGCCGCCACGGGAGCACCATGGGAGCCGCCATGGGAGCAACACGGGAGCACCATGAGCAGCCGCCATGAGCAGCCGCCCCGGGAGCACCACGAGCAGCCCGCGTGCTGCAGTGACGAGGCGCCCCCACTTGCTGCAGCTAGAGAAGCCCACACATCCAAGGAGACCCAGCCCAGCCAAAGACAAACAAAGATTAAGCCAAAAGGAAACCTATGGCCCCTGCACCTCCCTGAAAGTGACACTCGGCACAGATGCTCGAGACCCGGGGGGCCCAGGGCAGGCGCGTCGGGAAGGGCCGGCTCCTCCCAGTCAGCGCAGGACCGTGGGCAGCCTGTTCACGCTGCCACGGAAACGCCAGCCTTCCTCCCTCGGGGGTCGGCACAGAGTTAAGCTTCATGCAGCAGATCGGACGTCAGAGGAGAGCGGATCCAGGTCCCTTTAGGGTAGAAACTGTCTCTGCCGTGGTCCCGGGGACAGCAAGGAGGCCACTGACTGGAGACGCTCGGGTGGGGAGCCCAGGGAGGCGCCCCACGGTCTGGGAGGCGGGCTCCTGGCCCGCAGGCCGGTAGGCACAGCCTTGAGCCCCTTCCGGGCCCGCCCACCCGGCCACCCGCGGGCCTCCTCCTACCTGCTCCAGACAAGCCACGTCCCTCCCAGGAGCCACCGCCCGAGGCTGCTGGCGGGCCACCTTGTTTCGGCCGCGGCCCCAGCAGACGGCGGGACCCGAGGCTCCATCTCGGGAGAACAGCCCCGCAGGCCGGGCGCCCCGTGTCAGGGGCCCCAGGGGCCTGCGGGCGGGAGGAGCGCCAGGCATTGCAAGGGCCCGGTGCAGACGAGGAGGAAGAGGCCTGTGTGTGGCTTTGGACACTGCTTCACTGATTGTCTAAAGACAGAAAAAGAAAGGCTACAAACCAGGTTCCCACCAAACCGAAATCCTCAACAAACAAACAAAAGCCAGCCCCTGTGTCTTCCAGACTCTGGTGGAATGTTTGCCAAGGGCAGCCAGATGTTCGTCCACACCACGATGAGTAACCGCCTCACACAGCTGGAGTGGCCCTTAAAACACACGCCAAACCCGAACCGTCCCAGGAAGCAGCGAGCGTCGGCCGGGACCCGGAGCACCAGGCCTGCGCACTGCCGAGGGGCGTGAAGGGAGCAGCGGCTGGAGAGCAGTGCGGGGCTTCCTCCGAGATTAAACTCAGAACAAAGCCACTTCCGGTACAAACCCAGGAGGCCGGAGCTGCACGCGCCCCACGCTCACAGCAGCCGCGTCACAGCAACCAAAGGCAGACACCACAGGGCGCCCATCGCAGGTGAGGGGCACACACGACGCGGCCCCTGCGCACAGGGGACACGGCTCGCCCCTGAGCAGGGCTGAGATCCCGCCACACGGCACAGTGCAACGCACTGAAGACACACACCAGACACAAACGCACAGACTTGCCCGATTCCGCTTATACAAGGGCCCTAAAGCAGACAAACTCAGAGACAGAAAGGAGAGCGGCGCCGGGGGCTGGCGGACGGGGAGTCGGTGTTTAATGAGGACAGAGCTCAGTTTGGGAAGACGGAGAAGTTCTGGAGTGGATGGCTGTGGTGGCTGCTCGGCAACGGGAATGTGGTAAAGCCACTGAAGTGTGCGCTTAGGGGCAGCTAAGATGGCAGGTGTTATCCGGTGCATGTCTTTCCACGATAAAAAAAGGGGAGCATAGATTTAAACTGACTCATATTCCCACAGCTCAAAAGGAACATCAGGCTGCAGAGGCAACCTGAACACAACTTCAGAGCATCAACAGGAATGGCACCAAGCGTCTATTAACAGGAATGGCACCGAGCGTCTGAAGGCCTCGGGCAAACAGCAGGAGCAGCAGGGAACCTGGGAGCAGGGCCCCCCGACCCTGCAGACCCCTCACCCTGCAGACCCCCCACCCTGCAGACCCCTCACCCTGCAGAGCCCCCACCCTGCAGACCCCTCAAGTCTCTTATACACATCTAGATGTGTATAAGAGACAGGACCCGCGTGCTCAGAGCCCTCCCCCACCGCACACGCAGCTCTCTCGAAGGCGCAGGCTCAGGTGAAGTCACAGCCACTGTGTTCTGGGAGCTGGAGGGTAAGGCGGGGTCTAGTGAGGCAGTCCCCTGCACCCACCCCTGGACTGCGGCTGAGGGGCGGGCGTGGGACAGCAGGGCCCTGCCCCGAGGACGGGGAGCTTCAGATGCGGGTGTGGCCGTGGCCCGGCGGGCTGCCGGGAGCAAGGGGGCGGGGAAAGGGCAGAGACCTGGGAGAGAGGCTGCAGGTGGGAGGACATGAGAATGGCCAAATGATGCCTGTACCCTCTATGCCCACACACGTGAAAACCTGAATGAAGTTTCTTCAAGAAATGTCAAAATCTGAGAACCATGTCTAAGAATCCACAGATGGATCCTTTCAGTCAAGAAGAAGACCATTCCGACGATATTTGGGCTGCTCTTGGAAGGGAAAAAGAAGAAAGGGAAATCCTCCCGGCTATTTTTGTGAAATCAGCACGAAAATGACGCCAAAAAAAGTCGGCTGAGCGGGGCCGGGCTCCCACACGAACAGCTGAGAGACAGGAGGCAAGTTTGGCACTTCTCACAGAATTCTGCAGGAAGGGTTCATCTTGGGGAATAAAAGGTGGTCCAATCAGTGTAGGTATATGCGGATGCTGTCCGGACCCCAGTGCTAACAGGGCAGCAGGGATCTTGGGCTGTCCCCAGGTGCCCCCACCCCAGACTTGGGGTCCTGGCACCAACCCTCCTGGGCTGAAGGGCCTCTTCCCTGCAGCCATGAGGACACGGGACTGAAGCCCCCGCTGTGCCCATCACCGCCCGCTCCCCAGGCCTGCCTGGAGTCCGGTCAGGAGCTCAGGCGCCTCGGTCCACATGAATACCATCCCAATGGCAGCCATCCTCGGTGACACAGACGGTTTTAGAACAGCTTAATGGGAGTGCAGTGAGCATGCTCTAAATCACGAAATCTGATGAACACATCCATGAACACATCACACAGGATACAACACACGTCCACCCCCTCAGTTTCCTGGTGGCCACATGTAAGTCCTCTCAGCACGCCACCCGCAGATGAGCAGACAGCTGCCTCCTTTCTCTGCCTGCCCGTCTCTGCATGTCCCCAGGGCGCACAGAGAGGCAGCCGCAGGACAGGCGACGATCGTGGGGAGGGCCGGGCCGTCACGGGGACGCTTTGCTGGCCGCCCGCCCTGCCTCGCCCTTCGGGGCTGCGAGGATGAGCGAGGGCGAGCCCCATCGGCAGGTGGCAGGCATGGGGGCGCCTCCGTTTGGCCTTCCTGGTCTCTGCGGGCACCTGCCCTCCGTGTCTCGCGAGTGCACGCCAGGAGTGGACGCGGAGCTGTACTGGCAGTGGAGGTCTACTTTCCCGGAACTGCAGACTGTTCTCCAAAGCAGCTGTGTGACGCAACACACCCACCAGTGTGTCTGGGGGCTCCCACTTCTCTGTGTGCCCACCAACACGGCTCCCGCCTGTCCCTGTGGTTCCAACCACCCCCGGGGGCCGTGACGCGGCCACTGCGTTTCCCTCCTGACCACAGACGTGAGCATCTTCTCATGCACGTGGACCTTATTTGGTGGAATCCCTATTGAGACCGCTTGCATACCTTCAAAAATAAACTTTCCATTTTGGAACAAACTTAGACTTGCAGAAGAGCGAGGAAGGCAGCGCCTGGAGCCCCCACAGCAGGGACGACGGCTGCCCTCACCCCACGGCTCCCTGGCACACGACGCCAGACTGGCCCGCCTGCCACGCCGGCCAACGGCAGGAACTGGCTTCTGAGACGCCCACCCGAGGCCCGCTCTCGGGCCAGGGCCCCGTCCAGGGCCGCAGGCAGCGCCGCCGTGTCTCCTCGGGCACCTCGAGGCTGTGGCGCTGCTCAGCCCTGCCCGACTCTGGGACCCTGTGCGCCACAGCACGCCAGGCTGCCCTGCGCTAACGCATGTCCGTTGCACCCGTGGCGCCGTCCAACCACCTCCGCGTCCTCCGCCCTCTCCTCCCGCCATCAATCTTTCCCAGCATCAGGGTCTTTTCTAATGAGTCAGTTCTTCCCGTCCGGTGGCCAAACTATCGGAGCTTCTGCTTCAGCATCAGTCCTTCCAATGAGTATTCAGGACTGATCTCCTTTCGGATGGACTGGCTGGATCTCCTTGCAGTCCAAGGGTCTCTCACGTCTCCTCCAACACCACAGTTCAAAAGCCTCAATTCTTCGGCGCTCAGCTTTCTTTATAGTCCAACTCTCACAGCCATACATGACCACTGGAAAAACCATGACCTTGATTAGATGGACCTTTGTGGGCAAAGTGGGGAAAGTGATGTCTCTGCTTCATAAAATGCTGTTTGTCATAGCTTTTCTTCAAAAGGAGCAAGTCTTTTCATTTCATGGCTGCGGTCATCATCTGCAGTGATTTTGGAGCCCAAGAAAATAAAGTCTCTCAAGTTTCCATTGTTTCCCCATCTATTTGCCATGGGGCTGGATGCCACGATCTCAGTTTTTTGAATGTTTAAATTTAAGTCAGCTTTTTCTCTCTCCTCTTTAACCCTCATCAGGAGGCTCTTTAGTTCCTCTTCGCTTCCTACCATAAGGGTGGTGTATCTGCATATCTGAGGTCGTTGATGTTTCTTCCAGGAATCTTGACTCCAGCTTGTGATTCCTCTAGGCTGGCAATTCGTATGATGTACTCTGCATAGAAGTTAAATAAGCAGGGTAAAGTATACAGCCTTGACGTACTCCTTTCCCAATTTGGAACCAGTCCATTGTTCCAACCAGTTCTAACTGTGCTTCTTGATGTGCATGCAGGTTTTCAAGCGACAGGTGAGGCGGGCTGATATTTCATCTCTTTAAGAATTTCCCACAGTTTGTTGCGATCCACACAGTCAAAGGCTTTAGCACAGTCAATGAAGCAGAAGCAGGTGCTTTTCGGGAACTCCTTTGCTTTCTCCATGATCCAATGAATGTTGGCAATTTGATCTCTGGTTCTTCTGCTTTTTCTCAATCCAGCTTGAACATCTGGGAGTTCTCAGTTCACATGCTGCTGAAGCCTAACTTGAAGGATTTTGAGCATCACTTTGCGAGCATGCAGAATAAGCACAATTGTGCGGTAGTTGGAGCATTCTTTGGCATTGCCTTTCTTTGGGATTGGAATGAAAACTGACCTTTTCCAGTCCTGTGGCCACTGCTGAGTTTTCCAAATTTGCTGGCACATTGAGTGCAGCACTTTCACAGCATCATCTTTTAGGATTTGAAATAGCTCAGCTGAAATTCCATCACCTCCACTAGCTTTGTTTGTAGTAATGCTTCCAAAGGCCCACTTGACTTCATACTCAAGGATGTCTGGCTCTCAGCAAGGGACCACACCATCATGGTTATCTGCGGGGGCCAGCGTGAGGAACTCTGCCCATGGCAAAGGTCAGGAGGAAGGAAGCTTGGCATACGCAAAGGCGTGATCAAGCCTCAGGAAAGCCCCTGTTCCCGAGCACCTACCCCCCAAACCAGAGTACTTTACGGGGGCTCTCCCCCATAACCATTTCTCTCGGAGAAGGAGTTAACTTGCAGCTCCAGTTAATAAAAATTCCTGGGCGTGACAAGAGTGTTCCAACTTACGAACTCTGAAGGTTCTCTGGCCTGCCTGATCAGGTTCATCCGGCCACATGTGATTGTTTACAGCCTCCCAACTGTGAGAGGCACGGGATGCTTTAAAACTTTCTAAATACAGACTCTTTTGAGAAGTTAGAAGATTATTAGTATAGTATTAGTGGATTGATTAGGAATTATACTGGTGAAGGGTTTTTTCATTTGTCCTGTCAATAATTACTGCTAATTCCTTGCCCTGAGTGTGACAAGGGTGTCTCAAGTCAAACCTCTCTACTGACAGACTAGCTTGTGTGACCACCTCTCAACCATAAACAGCACAGAGGGTTTGGAGTATTAGCATAGGGCTTTTCTCATTGTTGAGTCAATGATTGCCGCCAGGCCTCCATATCCTTAGGCACCTGGGAATATATTAATCAATGTATTTGGAATATAGAAAAGGAAATATAGTAGTTTTTGATGTTAGCAATACTAGACTTTTTGAGTTAATGAATTTTCTCTTTTGTTATAGATCACTGTACTTTGTTATAAATCACTGTGTCCTTTCTATGTAAAAATGTAACTTTATCACTATCTTAAGACTAAATAGATCTTAAAGGGAATATTGGTGAAAGGTTTTCATTTGTTGGGCTAATGTTTGCTGCTAAATCTCCATATTCCCTGCCTTTATAATAAATATAACTAGCATATAGGAAAAATAAGTATTAACCTTTACGATTAATCATGTTAACCTTAGGTTAAGTAAATTCCTTTCTTGATTGTAACTCACTACACCCTCACCCTATAGGAATGCAACTTTATTTGGAGGGTGGCGCCTGATTTAAGAAAAAATCACCCCTGGAAAAATAAGTTTTCTGGTTAACTGACCGGTATCAGAAAGGGCCATAAAATGTCAGCAGGCCTCATGGCCAGAAGATGATGTAAAACCCACAAGACCTTTGCATAATTTTATATGAAGCACCTGATTGTGACAAGGGTCAGGTCTGCTGACCCCCGTGTGACTCTGTATTCACCCCTATGTATAACAAAAAGCATATAAGCAAACCTGAAAATAAAGAAAACGGATCAGTTTCTGGAAAGACTGATTCCCCCATGTCATTTCTTTCTTGCTCCCCGTTTCTCTGGCTGAATTCCCATCTGGAGCGTGGGGCCCTCCAAGTCTACTCACCTGCCCCGGCCTTCAAGCCCACCTAGAAGGAGCCCTAGAGGGGCACCTTCCGATATTCAAGAGGCGCCGGTGGCCCAGCGTAGATGCTGCAGACTCCTTGTCTTGGAGTTTTATTGGTCTCCCACGTAAACCAAGTTATTCAGCCTCTTTTTCTCTCCTACTATTTTCTGGCCACATTCCCATCTGGTGCAGGGGTACCCACCAAGCCTGCTAATTTTGCCTGGGCTTCTAAGATCGGAACGGGGCGGGGGGGTGGCCTCAGTGCCTCCTCTCCTTCAGGAGAACGGGAAGACGCCTGCGGCCTACGTTTATTCGGCCTCTTTTTCTCTGCTAATTTTCTAATCCCTCTTTATCTGTAATTAATTAAGTTTTTTCCAAGGACGCCGACTCGTCCCCACCTTTGAATCACCCTGGATCCACCGGGGCTGGGCCCCGGCAGTTATCCTGTGATGTAGACCTTTCTTATATGTTTCTTACCACCTCTTCTTAATCTCTTCTGCTTCCCTTAGGTCCTTACTGTTTCTGTCCTTTATTGTGACCATCCTTGCATGGAATGTTTCCTTGATATCTTCAATTTTCTGGAAGAGCTCTCTAGTCTTTCCCATTCTGTTTTATTCCTTTATTTCTTTGCATTGTTGATTCAAGAAGGCCTTCTTGCCTCTTCTTGCTATTCCCTGGAATTCTGTATTCAGATGAACATATCTTTCCTTTCCTCCTTTGCTTTTCATCTCTCTTCTTTTCTCAGCTATTTATGAGGCTCCTCAGACAGCCACTTTGCCTGCTTTCCTTCTTTCTCTTTGGGATGGTTTTGGCCACTGCCTCCTTTACAGTGTTACACACTTCTGCCCATAGTTCTTCAGGCTATCAGATATAATCCCTTGGATCTATTTTTCACCTTCACTGTATAATCATACGGAGTTTGATTTAGGTCATACATGAATGGCCTAGTGGTTTTCCCTGTTTCTTTCGATTTAAGCCTGAATTTTGCAATGAGGAGCTCATGATCTGAGACACAGTCAGCTCCAGGTCTTGTTTTTGTTGACTATATAAACTTCTCCATCTTTAGCTATGAAGAGCACATCATTCTGATTTCGGTACTGACCGCCTGGCAATGTCCGTGTGCAGGGTCGCCTCTTGGGTTGTTAGAAAATGGTATTTGCTACGACCAGCATGTTCTCTTGACAAAGCTCTGTGAGCCTTTGACCTGCTTCATTTTATACTCCCGGGTCAAGCTTGCCTATTATTCCAGGCATCTCTTGACTTTCTACTTTTGCATTCCAACCCTGTATGATGAAAAAGAGATCTCTTTTCCAGTGTTAATTTAGAAGGTGTTGTAGGCCTTCATGCATGCATGCTAAGTCACTTCAGTCACGTCACTCTTTGAGACCCCATGGACTATAGCCTGCCAGGCTCCTCTGTCCATTGCGGGAAACGTGTAGGTCTTCATAGAACCATTCAACTTCAGCTTCTTCAGCATCAATGGTTGGGGCATAGCCTTGGATTACTGTGATGTTGAATGGTTTGCCTTGGAAACAAACTGAGATCATTCTGTTATTTTTGAGGCTGCATCCAAGTACTGCATTTCAGACTCTTGTTGACTATGAGGGCTACTCCATTCCTTCTAAGGGATTCTTGCTCACAGGCGTAGGTGTTAATATAATGGTCATCTGAGTTAAATTTGCTGATTCCCATCCATTTCAGTTCACTGACTTCTAAAATGTCAGTGTTCACTCGCCATCTCCTGCCTGCCACGTCCAGTTTATCTTGATTCATGGACCTACGTTGGCTTTCCAGGTGGCTCATATGGTAAAGAACCCACCTGCAATGCAGGAGACGCAGGTTCAATGCTTGGGTCAGGAAGATCCCTGGAGAAGGGAATGGCTACCCACTCCAGCATTCCTGCCCGGAGAATCCCATGGACAGAGGAGGCGAGCCTGGCGGGCTACAGTCCATGGGGGTCCCAAAGAGCTGGACACGACTGAGCGACTGGACATGCACACACACGGCCCTAACATTCCAGTTCTTATGTGGAGACAGGATGCAGAAGGATGTGCGCTCACCTCCTCCTGTGAGAACTCCAAAATTGCAACTCACTGCTGAACAACTGTCGACAGGAAAATGCCGGATCCCACCAGAAAGAAACCCCACGTCCAAGGGCAAAGGAGAAACCCCAGCAAGATTTCACCCCAGGAGGGGTGAAATCACGTTAAGAATCAAACTCCGTGCCCACCAGAGATGCTCGGAGGGCTCAAACTAACCTTGTGGGCACCAGGACCCGGAGACCCCCGAGCCTGAGCCAGAGCAGTGTCTGAGCCTGGTCAGTAGTGGCCTGCCAGAGGGGCAGGGGCTCTGGGTGCAGCAGGCCTGGGCATGGCACAAGCCCTCTTGGAGGAGGTCGCCATAAACTCCACCGTAGAGCCGCCAGCACTTACACAGGACGGGGAAGGCAGAGCTTACCCAGGCGGGCACAAACGAAACCCTGTGGGCACCAGGACCCAGGAGAAAGGAGCAGCGACCCCACAAAAGCCTGACCCAGACTTGCCCGAGTGTCCGGGACTCTCCGGCGGAGGCGTGGGTCGCGGTGGCCTGCCGCAGGGTCGGGCTCACCGAGCGCGGCAGTCTGGGCTGGGGACCATTGAAGGAGGTCGTCACTATCCTCGGAGAAGGCGACGGCACCCCCTCCAGCGCTCTCGCCTGGAGACTCCCGTGGACGGAGGAGCCTGGCGGGCTGCAGTCCACGGGGTCGCTGAGTCAGACACGACTGAGCGACCTCACTCTCACGTCTCACTTTCCTGCACTGGAGGAGGAAAGGCGACCCACTCCAGTGTTCGTGCCTGGAGAATCCCAGGGACGGCGGAGCCCGGTGGGCTGCCACCTGTGGGGTCGCACAGAGTCGGACACGATGAAGCGACTCGGCAGCAGCGGCAGCCATTCTCCTCATCACCTCCGCCACAGTTTGGCCTCAGGTCAAACAACAGGGAGGGAACCCAGCCCCTCACCAACACAGCAACCGAAAATTGGACTAAAGATTTACCAAGCACGGCCCCGCCCACCAGAACAAGACCCAGACTCCCCCCCAGTCAGCCTCTCCCACCGGGAAGCTTCCACAAGCCTCTTATCCTCATCCATCAGAGGGCAGAGAGAACGAAAACCACAGTCACAGGAAACTAACCTAACTGACCACGTGGACACAGCCTTGTCTAACTCGGTGAAACCGAGCCGTGCCGTGTGGGGCCACCCGAGACGGACGGGTGACGGTGGAGAGTTCTGACAAACGTGGTCCACTGGAGAAGGGAATGGAAAGCCACTCAGCATTCCTGCCTTGAGAACCCCTTGGACAGTATGAAAAGGCAGAAAAACCATTCAGGTATGACCTAAATCAAATCCCTTACAATTATACAGTGGAAGTGACAAATAGATTCAAGAGATTAGATCTGATAGACAGAGTGCCTGAAGAACTATGGATGGAGGTTCCTGACATTGTACAGGAGGCAGGGATCAAGACCATCCCCAAGAAAAACAAATGCAAAAAAGCAAAATGGTTGTCTAAGGAGGACTTAAAAATAGCTGAGAAAAGAGAAGCTAAAAGCAAAGGAGAAAAGGAAAGATATTCCCATCTGAATGCAGAGTTCCAGAGCCTAGCAAGAAGAGATAAGAAAGCCTTCCTCAGTGATCAATGCAAAGAAAAAGAGGAAAACAATAGAATGGGAAAAACTAGAGATCTCTTCAAGAAAATTAGAGATACCAAGGGGACATTTCATGCAAAGAAGGGCACGATAAAGGACAGAAACGGTATGGACTGAACAGAAGCAAAAGATATTAAGCAGAGGTGGCAAGAATACACAGAAGAACTGTTCAAAAAAGATCTTCATGACCCAGATAACCACGATGGTGTGATCACTCATCTAGAGCCAGACATCCTGGAATGCGAAGTCAAGTGGGCCTTAGGAAGCATCACTATGAACAAAGCTAGTGGAGGTGATGGAATTCCAATTGAGCTATTTCAAGTCCTATCATCAAATCCTGATGATGCTGTGAAAATGCTATACTCAATATGCCGGCAAATTTGGAAAACTCAGCAATGAAAAGGTCATTTTTCATTCCAATTCCAAAGAAAGGCAATGCCAAAGAATGCTCAAACTACCGCACAATTGCACTCATCTCACACACTAGTAAAGTAATGCTCAAAATTCTCCAAGCCAGGCTTCAGCAGGACACGAACCGTGAACTTCCAGATGTTCAAGCTGGATTTAAAAAAGGCAGAGGAACCAGAGATCAAATTGCCAACATCCACTGGACCATAGAAAAAGCAAGAGAGTTCCAGAAAAACATTTCTGCTTTATTGATTATGCCAAAGCCTTTGACTGTGTAGATCAAAACAAAATGTGGAAAATTCTTCAAGAGTTGGGAATACTAGACCAACTGCCCTGCCTCCTGAGAAATCTGTATGCAGGTCAAGAAGCAACAGTTAGAACTGGACGTGGAACAACAGACCGGTTCCAAATTGGGAAAGTACATCAAGGCTGTATATTGTCACCCTGCTTATTTAACTTATATGCAGAGTACATCATGTGAAATGCTGGGCTGGATGAAGCACAAGCTGGAATCAAGATTTCCAGGAGAAATATCAGTAACCTCAAATATGTGGATGACACCACCTTTATGGCAGAAAGCAAAGAGAAACTAAAGAGCCTCTTGATGAAAGTGAAAGAGAAGAGTGAAAAAGCTGGCTTCAAACTCAACATTCAGAAAACTAAGATCATGGCATCCGGTCCCATCACTTCATGGCAAATAGTTGGGGAAACAATGGAAACAGTGAGAGACTTTATTTTTCTGGGCTCCAAAATCACTGCAGATGGTGACTGCAGCCATGAAATTAAAAGACACTACTCCTTGGAAAAAAAACTATGACAAACCTAGATAGCATATTAAAAAGCAGAGACATTACTTTGCCGACAAAGGTCCTTCTAGTCAAAGCTATGGTTTTTCCTGTGGTCATGTATGGATATGAGGTGAGGTGAGGTGAAGTCACTCAGCCGTGTCCGACTCTTTGTGACCCCGTGGACTGTAGCCTACCAGGCTCCTCTGTCCATGGGATTCTCCAGGCAAGAATACTGGAGTGGGTTGCCATTTCCTCCTCCAGGGGATCTTCCAGACCCAGGGATCGAACCCAGGTCTCCCGCATTGGAGGCGGATGCTTTAACCTCTGAGCCGCCAGGGAAGCCCTGTGGATATGAGAGTTACACTATAAAGAAAGCTGAGCGCCGAAGAACTGACGCTTTTGAACTGTGGTGTTGGAGGAGACTTGAGAGTCCCTTGGACTGCAAGGAGATCCAACTAGGCCATCCTAAAGATCAGTCCTGAATATTCATTGGAAGGACTGATGCTGAAGCTAAAGCTCCAATATTTTGGCCACCTGGTGCAAAGAGTTGACTCATTAGAAAAGACCCTGATGCTGGAAAAGACTGAAGGCAGGAGGAGAAGGGGACGACAGAAACTGAGATGGCTGGATGGCATCACCAACTCAAGGGACATGACTTTGAGCAAGCTCTGGGAGTTGGTGATGGACGGGGAGGCCTGGCGTGCTGCAGTCCATGGGTCACAAAGAGTCGGACACGACTGAGCGACTGGACTGAACTGAACTGATGCAATACTGCTCTTTACAGCACTGAAATTCACTTTCAGCAGCAGACACACCCACGGGAGTGTCGCTTCTGCTTTGGCCTCTCCATTCTTTTTGAGCCGTTAGTAATTTCCCTCCGCACTTCCCCAGTAGCTTATTGGACACTTTCTGACCTGGGGGGGTTGCCTTCCAATGTCGCGCCTTTCTGCCTTTTCATGCTGCCCAGGGGGTTCTCCCGGCAAGCACACCGGGGTGCTTTGCCATCCTCCTCCAGCGGGCCACGTTCTGTCGGAGCTCTTCACCACGCCCGTCTGTCTCGGGTGGCCCTGCACGGCGCCCGTCTGTCTCGGGTGGCCCTGCACGGCGCCCGTCTGTCTCGGGTGGCCCTGCACGGCGCCCGTCTGTCTCGGGTGGCCCTGCACGGCGCCCGTCTGTCTCGGGTGGCCCTGCACGGCGCCCGTCTGTCTCGGGTGGCCCTGCACGGCGCCCGTCTGTCTCGGGTGGCCCTGCACGGCGCCCGTCTGTCTCGGGTGGCCCTGCACGGCGCCCGTCTGTCTCGGGTGGCCCTGCACGGCGCCCGTCTGTCTCGGGTGGCCCTGCACGGCGCCCGTCTGTCTCGGGTGGCCCTGCACGGCGCCCGTCTGTCTCGGGTGGCCCTGCACGGCGCCCGTCTGTCTCGGGTGGCCCTGCACGGCGCCCGTCTGTCTCGGGTGGCCCTGCACGGCGCCCGTCTGTCTCGGGTGGCCCTGCACGGCGCCCGTCTGTCTCGGGTGGCCCTGCACGGCGCCCGTCTGTCTCGGGTGGCCCTGCACGGCGCCCGTCTGTCTCGGGTGGCCCTGCACGGCGCCCGTCTGTCTCGGGTGGCCCTGCACGGCGCCCGTCTGTCTCGGGTGGCCCTGCACGGCGCCCGTCTGTCTCGGGTGGCCCTGCACGGCGCCCGTCTGTCTCGGGTGGCCCTGCACGGCGCCCGTCTGTCTCGGGTGGCCCTGCACGGCGCCCGTCTGTCTCGGGTGGCCCTGCACGGCGCCCGTCTGTCTCGGGTGGCCCTGCACGGCGCCCGTCTGTCTCGGGTGGCCCTGCACGGCGCCCGTCTGTCTCGGGTGGCCCTGCACGGCGCCCGTCTGTCTCGGGTGGCCCTGCACGGCGCCCGTCTGTCTCGGGTGGCCCTGCACGGCGCCCGTCTGTCTCGGGTGGCCCTGCACGGCAGGGCTGACGGTTTCACCGAGGCACGCAAGCCCCTTCACCAGGACGAGGCTGTGACCATCTCTCAAGCTTTCCTTTTCTTGACGACCTGCTCAGCTCTGAGGAGCGCTTTTCAGGAAGTCTGTGTATCCCTCAGTCAGGATTTGTCTGACGCCCTTCTCTTGATTACGCTGGGTGCCGGGTTCAGGCAGCAGGACCCCAGAGGGTGGGGTGCCTTCTCAGTCCCTCCTGCCCCAGCCCGGCCACGCTCTTGATGAGACGGTCCCCTTGCTGTCCTGGCTGGCCCCCCTGGAGCTGAGGGCTATGGTCCACCGCCTTGGGCTTTGGCGCATCTCTTTCTTTTTTAAATAATTGACTTGATTTATGTGCAGTTGTGGCGGTGCTGGGTCTTTGCCGCTATGCAGGCTCTCCTGGAGTCGTGACAAGCTCGGGGTGCGCTCCAGCTGCGGCGGGCACTCTTGCTGAGCGCGTGCTCCGGGGCACAGGCTCGGGAGTCGTGGGGCAGGGACTGTGCTGCCCTGCTGCTCGTGGATCTGTGTGAGCCAGGGGTCAGCCCCGTGTGCCCCGCGCTGGCGGGCAGGGTCTCACCAGCTGAGCCAGCAGGGGAGCCTTGCCCATTTCTTACCTGGGCTGCTGAGCACCTCATTATCAAATGGTGCCTGTTCTTTATATATTCTGGATACAAGTCTGATTTTATTGATCTTCTTAATTAACTGTTTTCATGCCCACCCCTCATTTCAGTAATTTCCATCCTGATCTTTATTATTCCCTCTCTTCTGCTTACAGTGGAGGTGATTACGATTTCCCTGGTGGCTCAGATGGTAAGGCATCTGCCTACAATGTGGGAGACCTGGGTTCGAGCCCCAGGCTGGGAAGGTCCTCTGGAGAAAGAAATGGCCGCCCACTCCAGTGTTTTTGCCTGGAAAATTTCATGGACGGAGGAGTGTCGTAGGCTACAGTCCATGGGGTCGCAAAGAGTCAGACACGACTGAGAGACCTCTGCTGACTTTGCGTTCCATGCCTCTCCCTCGGTCTCAGCTGTCAGAAGCTGAGGTTGATCACTTGAAACCTGTCTTCATTTCTGCTGAGGTGTTTGGCGATGTGCTTCCCTCTAAACACAGCCTCGCTGAATTCCACAGTTCTTATCTTCGTCTCCACCCGCACTCAGTTCGCAGAGCTTTCTGATTTCCTCGTCAATTCCGTCTTGGCCTCACAGGCTGTGCAGAGTGTGTTGTTCAGCCTCCAAATACTCGGGCGGGTTTTCCAGATCGCTTTCTGCCACGTGCGTCTTGCTTCATCCCCCTGCGGACCAAGAACTCACTGCATCCCCCGGGGAGCCCCAGAGCCGCTGGACTTGCCCGTCCCTGAGGCTGCTCCTGTGGCTGAGAGTAAGGTCCACTCAGTGAACAGTCCGAGCGTGAGAACACCCGAGTGTCTGCACAGCCCGTTGGCCGTGTCGGTGGGCAGTTTGCTCCAGTTTGTAGGTCCTTCTGGTGTTACCACCAGAATGTATGGGTCGTCTGTTTCACCTTTAAGCACCCCCTGGTTTTGCTCACGTGTCTTGAAACGTTTTATGAGTAGAAATGGTCAGGACTCATTATAAGCAGAAGCAGTCAGGACTGTCCCGTCCGCTGGATCATCTGGTTCCTTCTCGCTGGGAAAGAGCCGTCTTCCCCTTGGTCATAATCTCTGCTCTGAAATCTACTCTGTCTGACATTGACGTGGCCCCTCCAGGCTTCTTTGGATTAATATTAACATGACTTGTCTGGTTCCTCCTCTTTAATGCTCCCTTATCTGTGGCTTTATATTCCAGGTGCGTCTCTTACAGGCGTGATAAAGTTGGGTCTTGATTTTCTACCAAATCCAACATCTGCACCTTTTATGAGAATGTCCCCAGAAAAAACTACCAGTCACGGAGCCTCCGTCAGAGTGAGAAGGGGGCGACCTCGGCTCTGGTTGCGGGGACGTTATCCTCAGGCTGGACCTTGCTCTGATCCCGCCGCACACAGTTCAGACGAGACAGGAAAGAGTTAAGCTGAGTCTGAATAATGTGACCCCGGACTCAGCCCGATGAGCCTGTTTAGGGAGACAGGGCCGCGCGGCCGCGCCGGCGGGGAGTGGACGCACCAGCGGGGCGTCTGTGAGCAGTCCCCAGGCCGGTGAAGACCCGGCAAGCCGCTCCCGGAGGAGGGAGCCACTCCGCAGCCGGGCGGGCGGGCCGCAGAGCCGGGCAGGGAGGGCGGCGGCGAGTGACCGCAAGCACACCTAACGCGAGGAAGCCGCCGACGGCGGCCGCACAGGCTGCTCACAAGTGTGGCTGAGTGAACAAACATGTTCAATCACACTGTGACTCCACAGTGTCATTAAAAGTGAGATCGACTCTAGCCCTGGAACCACCCTCGCCAGGAGGCATGCCCGGCCGGGGTGCGGGCTTGCCGGATCTGCATAGAGGGCAGTTAGGAGCCCTGGCAGACCAGCCCCGCACGCCCTTCGTGCTGCGTCCGAGGCAACAGGGCTTGCGTGGTTTCCTGAAGGCCAGCTCGGCAGCCTCCGCGCCGCCGCCTCAGCGGCGCCCAGCAGCTGGAAGACAGAGCCCGCGCCGCTCCGCTCCACGCGCCTCCTCTCGCGGACGCACGTTGGGTCGGTTTACTGGATTCCGTGTGTCTGTTTCTGACACTGGAGCCCACGCTTCATCAGACAGAGACCATCTGTCTGTGTCCAGCTCACGGGACCCACTCAGCGAACACACGACGTACTGGATGTCGGGGTTACGTCCCTAACTTACAGTGCAGGGGCACCCTGCAACGCCGTAAGAGTGGAGAGCCGGGTGTGAGGGCGCTGGTTAAGTCAGTGGTGGTGAGTTCATGCACGCCCCCTACACACGAGCGAGTTCTGTTCCAGGCGCGTCCGGGAGCCTGCAGGGTTGGCCTCAGCGCCCGGCTGGCACGGTCGGCATGTAGCCCCGTATTGTTGCTGCCCTTTAGTCGCTGAGTCGTGTCCGACTCTCTGCGACCCCGTGGACTGTAGCCCTCAGGCTCCTCTGTCCATGGGATTCTCCAGGCAAGAACTCTGGAGTGGGTGGCCATTTCCTTCTCCCTAGCACCGTATAATAGGTTTATAACACTAGTCACACAAATACATAAAAACACACACATACAATACAGAAAGCATTGCTAATCTCAGTGCAGTACCTTGGAAAGGACGGCAGCGCAGGCCAGCAGCTGCCACCCGGGGGCTGGCATCACGCGAACAGGCGGGAGGAGCTGCTGATGGAGCAGGAGCGGGGTGGGACGGTCCCGCTGAAGGGCCGTCAGCAACAGGCCGCGGCGAACAGGCTGCAGCCTCGCGCACACTGGAGGCTGATGGAGCGCACGTCCGCGTCTCTGAAAGCTCACAACCCAGGGGGACATAGGGTACCAGCCATCCCAGCGTCAGGGCCGCACACCCGCAGCGCTCGTGCCGGGCCTCGCGACACTGCTTGTCCTCACGCCGCCGCACCTCGTGGCCCTGTGACCCTCAAAATGAGGGCCTGTGGCGACCTTGCACTGAGTCTAACCCTAACCGTAACTCTAACCCTAACCCAACACCCTAACCTGACACCCTAACCCTAAGCTGACACCCTAACCCTAACCCGACACCCTGACCCGACACCGTAACCTTAACCCTAACCCCAACCCTAACCCAACATCCTAACCCTAACCCTAACCTTAACCTGACACCCTAACCCTAAGCTGACACCCTAACCCTAACCCGACACTGTAACCCTAACCGAACACTCTAACCCTAACCCAACACCCTAACCCTAACCCGACACCCTAACCCGACACCCTAACCCTAACCCTAACCTGACACCCTGACCTTAACCCAACACCCTGACCCGACACCCGAACCCTAACCCGACACCCTGACCCTAACCCGACACCCTGACCCTAACCCGACACCCTGACCAGATACCCTGACCCTAACCCGACACCCTGACCCTAACCCGACACCCTGACCAGAACCTAACCCGACACCCTAACCCTAACCCGACACCCTGACCCGACACCGTAACCTTAACCCTAACCCCAACCCTAACCCAACACCCTAACCCTAACCCTAACCCTAACCTGACACCCTAACCCTAAGCTGACACCCTAACCCTAACCCGACACTGTAACCCTAACCGAACACTCTAACCCTAACCCAACACCCTAACCCTAACCCGACACCCTAACCCGACACCCTAACCCTAACCCTAACCTGACACCCTGACCTTAACCCAACACCCTGACCCGACACCCGAACCCTAACCCGACACCCTGACCCTAACCCGACACCCTGACCCTAACCCGACACCCTAACCCTAACCCGACACCCTGACCCGACACCCTGATCCTAACCCGACACCCTAACCCTAACCCGACACCCTGACCCGACACCCTGATCCTAACCCGACACCCTAACCCTAACCCGACACCCTGACCCGACACCCTGATCCTAACCCGACACCCTAACCCTAACCCGACACCCTGACCCTAACCCGACACCCTGACCCTAACCCGACACGCTGACCCCACACCCTGACCCTGTCAGCGCCGTGTTGCCGGCAGCATTTACCCCCTTCCCGTCTCGCACCACATCTGGTGATTCTCACCTCTCAGCCCCTCCACCAGCAAAAAGGCTGCGTCCCTGAAGGCGGCGATGATTTTCTATCGTACAGCTGTTAACCCAGATATAAACGCTGTCTTTTTTAGACAAGACACTGCCGCACACTCCGCAGACTCTGTCGTAGTGTGAACACACCTCGACCGCGCTGCTGCCGCGCTGCCTCTGCTGCGGTCGTCTGGAGCCGGCCCCACGCCGCCTCCGAGGCCTGCTGCCCTGGTCTTCCCAGCACGCTCGCTCCAGCTACCCTGAGTTTCACATCCCATCCAGGTGCCCTAATCCCAGGTGTTCTAAAGCCAGTCGTCCCAACAGCCGACGGCGCCGAGTTAGGGCTGAGCAGGCCGGAGGGAAGGCCCGTGCTTGTCTACACGGCTTCCACACCCACTGAAACGGGAGCAAACGCAAGGCTGCAGTTCCACGAGGGCCAACAGAACGGGAGCAGCGAGAGCCAGGTGACCGGGACACCCGGCTGGGGGCGACGGGACAGAAGCGCAGGTGGGGGGTGGCGGGGGGTCAGGATGAGGCAGAGGAGCCCTGCCCAGGGCACCCACGGCGGTGGCGGGGTCAAAGATGACCCAAAGCAAGGGCCCGAGGGCGAGAAACTTCACAGTGCCAGGCCAAAAAGGAAACCGAGAGCCTCCAGAAAGAAAAGCGCAAGGGTCACAGGAAGCAGCTGGGAGCGAGGGCCGTGCGGGCCAACAGCAGCTCAGGACCGCAGTGGACACGAGGCTGCAGAGCCCAGGGAGGGAGTCCGTCACAGCCCACAGCTCTACACCCAGCCCACCTGGCAGGTGTGCACGAAGGCAGAGTGGAGACCGGCTCGCCTGGGCGCCCGCTGTCGGGAGGTTCCCCAGGGCCCAGCAGGAGGGCGGGGAGAGGCCTGGGCACAGGGCACGGCGCCAACGGCGCGGGAGGCGCTGGGTCCCGGGGCAGTGGCTCCAGAGGAAGGGAAAGCGGCGGCCAGCTGTCTGGGACCTTTAACACGTGAGCGGTGGCTGAGGGTAGAGAACCGCCTGCCAGTGCGGAAGACAGGGAAGGCGCGGGTCCAGCCCCCAGGTCGGGAAGCTCCCCTGCAGTCGGAAACGGCAGCCCACTCCAGCATTCTTGCCTGGACAATCCCACGCACGGAGGAGCCTGGCGGGCCGCAGTCCATGGGGTCGCAGAGAGTCGGACACGGCTGAGCCCGCACACAAACACTGCTGGGCAGGGGCTGCTGCTGGAACGCGGGACGAGTCCACGACAGGACTTGGACTCAGACACGCAGAAGGCGAGACGCGGTACCTGGGCAGCCCACGGGCTCTGGAGGAAAGGGCGTCACCGGGGCACTCGGCGGGACACAGCGCGGGGGGACATGGCAGGAAGGCCAGGAGGTCTGTCCCGTCTGAGCGCTAACACGCCCACTGTCGCTTTCCACTCGCGCTTCTGCCCGGAGGACGGAGGGCAACAATTTACAAACTGTTCCTGAGACTGGAGTCGAGTCCGCACGTCACCCGCAGGACGAGTTTCTCCTCACTCCGTCTTCACGGCAGATGGAGACCCCCTGAAACCCGCTCTGCTCAAAGGGCTGATGCCGAGACACGACAGTGGCCAGGGACGGCCCGCTCTTCTCCCCGAGGTGTGCAACAGCCAGCCGACCCCCAGGCCAGCTCTGATGAGCTGGCAGCACAGAGAGATGCGCAGTCTTTTAAAATTAGAACGGGATCTGAAGGGGTTTATTTCTCCTTGAAAAATACTTTCAAACACTGTTATTTCAAGGAGGTAACGGGTGATTCTAACGGGCGAGTTTGAAGGCGATGTGGCGTCCCCGTTTTCCGCATCACCTCCTTCTGCTTTCTGCTATTTCAGTTCCCTACAATGAACACTTATAGTTTTCAAGCGAGGAAAAAAGGTCCACTTTCATGCTAAAAAATAAATGTGGACAAATACCTCTTATCAAATTGAAGGCAAAGATAAAATATTTTTATATATTAAGAAAACATCGACTGTAATACCAATCCTCCAGATCAAAACCACAGACCCGAAGGTGGGTGTGTGTGGGGGCCAGACAGAACTTGCTTGGCCAGACCTGGAGACACGCAGCTTTGCTCCCAACGGCAAAAACTAGAGCCTGAATGGTGTTTCCAAAGGGCACATGGGTTCCAAAACACTGCAGAAGGGTTTTCAAAGAAAATCTAGTCCGTGCGTTAAGATTAAATAAGTGACATAGCAAGAAAGCACGTAAACAGGTTAAAGTGAGGAGATCACAGGCTAGATCAGACGTTAACTGTGATGAGACACGTTAAACGGTGAACGTTCTTACAAAGCAAGACACGCAGTGAAGCCCCTCACAGATGCCCACCCTGCTGCCCAGTGGCGGGCACCTCCAGCCCTGCGTGTGGGGGAAGCAGCCACACCTGCCTCAGGCCGCCGTCTGCTGTCCGTTGCCCCGGGCCCAGCATCCCACACGCCCACTGGCCCCGCCGGGATGACCCAGAGGCAGGAGAGGCGGCTGCCCACCCCGGCCTCGTCCGTGCGCTGCTGTGGGCAGAGACCACCCAGCCCGAGGTCACATCCCAGCCGGGGCGCCTGCTCCCTCAGGGGGGAAGACTCAAAGCCCGGGGCCTGCTACCCCGCTCACAGCCGCGCTCTGCCCCAGGCCTGGGGCCTCTCCTGAAGCCGGCCGAGGGCCTGGCCCAGGGCCACATCCCAGCCGGGGCGCCTGCTCCCTCGGGGGGGAAGACTCAAAGCCCAGGGCCTGCCACCCCGCTCACAGCCGCGCTCTGCCCCGGGCCTCGGGCCTCTCCTGAAGCTGGCCGAGGGCCTGGCCCGGGGCTGGCTGCATGGAGGGTCGCTTGGGAGGTCCCCGTGCCCAGTTTTAACCAGTTGAGTCGGGCCTGGCCTGCCCTGCCTTCATCTTCTGCAGAGCTCAGCGTGCCCCTGCTTCTGTGGCCTTGCCTCCCTCGCCGGCTGGCCAGGGGCACCAGGCAGGCGCTCCACGCCCATCGAGGAGGGGCTGCGGGCCACCACTGTCCCTGCCTGCAGTGCCAAGCGCCAGGCGGAACGTCTGGCCTTGGTTTCAGGAGAGGATGCCCCGAGACAGAGCCGAGATGAGGCCGTCCGTCAACAGAGCCCAGCCTGGGACAGACGGCCGGCCCCCAGCCCCCCACGCTCGCCAGGGCCCAGGGGAGGGGCCTGCTCGCCCCAGCCCGCCCCAGCCCGCACCTCCTGTCCTGAGGCAGAGCAGAGGCTCCTTCCAACCCTCCACCCAGCCCTACACAGCTGGAGGGACGCGGGGCTGCTGGGAGCGGGGTCGCCCACCATGTCTGCTCCGGGGCGGGGCAGGGGACGCCCCACTGCAGAGGCCGCCTTCTGAAGGGTGTGACATGCAGCGGGGTCCTGTGGCCCAGGGACCCTCGAGGGCCCAAGGACAGAGCCCTTCACCTGTGTTGGGGGTCCCCGTTCTCCCTGCCCCTCCTGCGGCAGCCCCGGAGCCTCCTCTCCCCAGAGGCCCTTCGACCATGGACTTCCCACCATCCTGGGCAGCGGGGGCCAGAGGACAGGCAGAGGCCTGAGGCTGCGGTGGCGGGGTGCCCGCCCTGCTCCCCAGCTCAGGAAGCAGGGCTGAGCACGCGGGCCTGGCATTTCCCCTGGGACGCGGCCCCAGCGGCCCCGGGGATGCTAGGGGCAGCCATCACACCGGCAGACGCTCCCAGGCCGCGCCACCAGCCGCCCGGCCCCAGGAGTCCTCGGCTTCCCGAGGTCAGCCTGCACCAGCACCCAGAGTCCAACACTCAGCCCAGCATGCTCAGCCTTCCGCTGGCCCCCGGGGGAGACGTCCGCCCCGCCCAGGCGCCGCAGCTCTTGGGGTAGTCCACGGGACCAGAGGGACAGGGTGAGATGGGGGCACCCCCGGCCCTGCCAGGCTGTGCCCCCGGGAGCAGCTGGAGGTCCCGCCTGACCGCTGCAGGGCTGAGAGGAGCCGCCACCCCCCCCCCACGCCCCGTCAGAACAGGAGAAAAGTGAGGCGATGCTGGAAAATGGGCTTGTGCAGAGTGCGGCACAAGTGGGCCCAGAGGAGGGGCTGGAGAGGCCCCACCCGCCCCCAGACGGGATTGGAACTCGCAGCAGCCAGCGGCAGGGGTCTCGGGGGACCTGCTTGCTCCAGCGTGGGGCCGCAGCCCCACAGGGGCCGTCCAGGAGCCCCCTCCCTGACGTCTGCTGACCCCAGCTTGGGTTCAGGAGGCCAAGGACTCTGAGACTTGCCTGCAGTGGGCTTTACCAGGACGTGACGCTGCCTCAGGGTTTTGCCAAGTCCCTGCTCCGTGAGAGGGGGAAACGCGCAGAGAGCCAGACCCAGCCCCGCAGGCTGGCACGGGTTACGAGGGCCCGCCACGCGGGGCCGCTCACACAAGCGCCTTAATCTCAAGCGGAACCACTCGCGACCAACGAGACAAAAATAAGCGGCCTGAGGGCTGAAGTGCGTCGTGGGCAGTTTATTTCCCGGCTGGGGCTAAAGCATCTCTGACTGCGTCGGCTTCTCCGACAGGAGGGCCTCTCCTGAGGGAAGGGCTGTCCAGGGCCTCGGGAGGAAAGGCAGCTTCCCTGAAGTGCCCTTTAGCCTCAAAGAGATGAGGAGTAAGAGGGTCTCTGCCGAGCCCTGCGAGGTGAGCTAGCGCTTCTTCCAACACGGCATCCGGGAGCCCACTCTGAATGAAAACTGGTATTTAAAAAAAAAAAAAAAGAAAACTGGTATTTTATCATCTGGTATTTGTTGCCTGCCTGCGGAGGAGGAGCCCAGCTCTCCAGGGAAGGAGACGCCTCCGCGCTCGGGGAGCTTGGGGTCCGGGGGCCCTGCTCCTGGAAATCGAGGTCCCCAGGCTGGTGATGGGCTGGTGGGAGCGGCCTTGTTTGGAGGGTGACGGGCTTCCTCGGCCCTCACCTTCCCAGGCCTTCCTGCCTATGACGCACCGTGGAAACCTCCACGGGATTCACAGACGTCCTTGCCAAGCAAACGAGGTGCTGCCCCATCTTCCCCTCCTCTCTGTGCAGGACGCAGGGGCGGCGGCCACTCCATGACTGTGAGAAGCGAGTTGACCACGCCACAGGGCACAGAGCGCAGAGAAAGCCGGAGCCAGGGCCCTGACGGCTCCGCTGAGCGCTGAGCTGCTTCCCGACACCTCATCATGTGCGGAAACAAACTTTGATTCAAGCCATGCTGTCTGGCCCTCTGTAATTTGAGTCAAAAGTAGTCTCCCCAATGCAGAATTCTCGAGTCCCCAGCCCAGTCTGTTCCGTCCCCTGCAGTCCAGCTCAGCCTGTGATGCTCCTCCTCCCAGAGGCCACAGGACCCGGCCGGCCCTGGCCAGCGTCCCAGCAGAGCAGGCCCTGGCCTGCGGGAGGCCCCTGACAGAGTGAAGCCCAAGCAGACGGAGGCAGAGGGGAGCCCGTGGGAGCAGCCCTGCCCTCAGGCCCTGGGTCTGGACAGGAGGGGGCTGCCTGGCCTCGTCCTTGGTGTGGAGCCGGGAGCAGTGCGGCGTGGGGTCCGGCTACTGCAAGGCGAGGACCTGGAGGAGTGCTGGCCGAGGGGCTCCCTGCCCAGGGTGCCCGGCCAACAGAGGGGGGCTCTGCCTCCTGTGAGCCCTGAGATGGGCTGCCCCCTTCTCCTGGACCTGGAAGCCGTGGCCCCTACACATCTGGGGCCTGGGCCCTACAAGACCCCCGAGGCGCCCCAGCCGGCAGTGCCCAGCCCACACCCTCAAGGCGTGGCCGCCCCGGGCCCAGGCTCTGCCCAGGGGTCCCTCCCCGGGGTCCCTCCCTCCACGGAGGTCTCGGAAATGCGGTGCCCCTGGCGCCCACACACACGCAGACGTGCAGGCCTCAGGACAGCAGCTGTCCGTTCCCTCATCCCTTGCACGCACGGGGCACAGGCCCCCTGATCTCCTGCCCCTCAAGGGAGGATGGCCTCTCAGCCCAGACGCCCTGCCTGTAGGACGGGCCCAGGGCCAACTCGCCAGAGGCCACCGTCCACACCGGCCAAGCCCCAGGACGTGGCCAGGGCAGGCCTGACCTCGGGGAGGAAGACCCTCAGGCATGGGCTCTGGGCTGCCTTCCAAGCCTGTGCCAGCCCCCAAGCCCCTGGGCCTTGGCACGTGCGGCATCCCAGGCTGTCCGCTCCTCCTTGGAGCCCCCTCCGCACATCCCTGCTCCGTGAAACCCTCCCCTGCCCCGCACTGCTCTGAGGACCTAACACGGTCCATTCACAGAACACAGCACACCAAGCGGGACAGGACAGGGCCACTTGGGGCAAAATAGCCGTGTGCCCCCAACAGAGGGCAAAGAGCGCCTGCAGCGGGCACGCTAACCTTCGGCGCCCGCCTCCCCTCCCACACGCACGTGGGGCTCTGGGGCGCTCACCACCGCCTGGCCCTGCGGGAAATCAGCTTCTTCAAGTTGCACCCTTGAGGACCCCGAGTCCCCGACCCGGGCAGACACAGCCGGGCTCCCAGCCGCCGCACGGCCCCGTCAGCCTTCCCTTCTCTCCGGGAGGAGCGTCGGCTCACTCAAGTCTGGCGGCGTCTTGAGGGATCTCGGGAGGGCCCAATGCTCGTCAAGGCCTCCCGGATGCTCCCCTGGTGAGAACAAGTTTGCCAACAGCGCCCACCTTCCTCGACTCTTGGGCCCCAAGAGCACGGTACCCAGCCGGCCCCACGTGCCCGCTGCAGCCCCGGGCCCCTGGCCTCAGGGCGACACCGACGGCATCGAGGCTCGGGGCCACGGTCTCTAACGCGGCCCTAAGAGGAGAGGCTCCCAGCCCGCCGGGGCCCACGCAGGCTGCAGGGAGCCGCGGTGGGGCCTGAGCCGGGGCCCCCAGCGTCCACGCCAGGGCCCAGGAGTGACTGGGCAGGCCCCGCCACCTCAGGGGGAGCCCGGAGCCCGCGTCCCTTCCTCCGTGGCCCGCAGCTGCCCTCCTGCCATCAGAGAAACACCCGGAACCCAGAAGCTGCGTGGAGCCGCGGTTCGGAGCCACAGGCCTGCTGGGACCGGCGGGGCGGGAGGGCCTGTGGGCGGCCTCCACGCTCCCCCTGCAGCCCCGGGGGCTCCCCTCGCCACCCGCCTGCCCAGGGCAGCCCCGTCCCCACTCGACATGCCAGCTCCTCATGGGCACCCCCGTCCCCCTCCCCGGCAGCAGGCACTCCCAGGCCCGCACCCAGCTCCCAGAGGACCTGTGGTTCCCAGACAGGGAGGCTCGGAGTCCACAAGGCAGGCCGGTGGAGGAGCACCCTCAACAAGGCCGCGGGGCCACGGCTCAGAGCCAGAGGCCACGCTGAGCATGGACGGGCATCCACAGAGGCCCACACCAGGCACAGGACAGGCATCCAGAGCTACGGGACGGCCACAGAGTGGGCATCACAGAGCTACGGGATGGGCATAGGGTGGGGACAGGGAGGTCAGGCATCCAGAGAGACCAACGCCAGGCACAGGCCAGGCACAGGGCGGGCATCCACAGAGGTCCACATCGGGCACAGGGCGGGCATCCACAGAGCTACGGGATGGGCATAGGGCGGGCACAGGGTGGGCAGGCATCCACAGAGGCCCATGCCGGGCACAGGGCGGGCACAGGGCGGGCATCCACAGAGTCACGGGAGGGCCTGGGCTCGCCTGGGGTTTAAGGGCCCGCCGAGTGTGAACTGGCGCTCCCTGAGCAGGCCCTGCCGTACCTCGCAGAGGTGCCCAGGATGTGCAGGTAAGCAGGACGGACAGGGCGGAGGCTGCCGGTGGGGTCGAGACCAGACAACTGAGGGAGTGAGAGGCGCGTGCACCCCAGACACGCCAGCTCTCCCCTAAACACAGTGCTCCGGAGGGCTGGAGGGGGGGCATGCATCGGGGCCAGAGGGGCGGAGATGTGTATAAGAGACAGGGGTTCAGGAGGCCAAGGACTCTGAGACTTGCCTGCAGTGGGCTTTACCAGGACGTGACGCTGCCTCAGGGTTTTGCCAAGTCCCTGCTCCGATGGGTATAAGAGACAGGGGCAGGCTGGTGGGCAGGACAGGTGGGCAGGCTGGTGGGCAGGACAGGTGGGCAGGCTGGTGGGGGCAGACTGGTGGGCAAGCTGGTGGGCAAGCTGGTGGGACAGGACAGGTGGGGCAGACAGCAGGGGCAGGACAGGAGGCAGAAGTGTGGAAGGCATGCACCTATCTGTGGCCCAGCAGGTCCCGGGCTGGCTCCTCCCAAGAGCCCCAGAGTAGACAAGGCTGGGCAGATGCAGCCGTGTGTCCAGGGCACTAGGGGGGCCCCATCTGTCTGCCTGTTTGTCTGACGCTGGACTCTTGAGTCCTGCCGCTGCTGGCCCTGCCAGGCAGCTACCCGGAAACCTCTGCCCAACAAAGACCTTGACTGAGGCACGGCAGGGCAGACGGCCGGGCTTAATCAGGCCGCACGGAGTCTGGTCCGCAGCGCTGCGAGCAAGGCCGGCCGCGGGCCCCTCCAGGCTGTGAGCCCTGCCCTGAGGGCGCGTGTGCACACAGGCCTCTGCTATGCGCCCGACTCAGTTTCTCAATCTCTTTCTAAGCATCCCTGTGTCCGCGGGCCTCTCTGCCTCTCTGGCTGCCCATCCACGCCTGCCTGTCTCCCTGCCTGTCTCCCTGCCTGTCTCCCTGTCTGTCTGTCTCTGTCAGCGTCTGTGTCTGTCTGTCTCTCCCAGGCTCTCCCTGTCTGGCTGTCTGACCCTCGGCTGCCTGGCCTGCGCTTGCACTTCCTGCCCTGGTTCCTCGGGTCTCCCTGGCCGTCTCAGCCACCCCGTCTTCCGCTCTCAGCCTCTGACCCCCTCGCTCCGCCCCTGCCTGCCCTCCAGCGCCTGCCCTCGGGGCCTCATCGGTCTCCCCCCAGCCCTGCTTCCCCAGGGACCCCCCTCGGCCCGGCATGTCCTTTGTCTTTCCTGTCTGTCTGCCTCTCACCCACACCCACCCTGGGAGAACAGAACGCCGCCCACCAGGGGAGGGAAGACACTGGAGCGGAAGCCAAGGTCTCTCCCGGAGCAGCCCCGGGGTGCCAGCGGGCTGGGGGCGGGGTAACGCCGGGCTGGGGCGCCCCCAGCTCCCTGGCCCCTCGTCGGGGTGAGCCCGCCCTGTCACTGCGGCAGGAGGAACTTTGGGCGGCCACGGAACAAAGACAATCCAGGCTGGCAATTACCCAGCTAATTTCAGCCACGTAGACAGCCAATCAAATATTTCGGTTTTCTTCCAAGCCCACCTCAGGGCCTGAATTAGCCGCTTAATTATCTGTAGCAGCCAGGGGCTGGCTGGGGGGAGCCGGGAGCCGCCTGTGCCCGGATCCCGTCCCGTGACGTAATCGTTATAATTAGACTCAACCTGCAGCCCATCCGTGACCGCAGAGCCTGGAAATGTGGCCCCGGGCCACACCCAGACAGCTCTCCTCTCAACCTGAGTCCGGGGGAGATGCGGCCCACCGTGGGGCCCCGGTCCTGGGCACGGGGGCCCTAGGGCCTCCATCCTGCCCCTAGCTCCTAGCGCCAAGCCCCACGGCACCCCGCCCCTGGTGAAAAGCGGCCTGTCACCCCTGCCAAGAGGTGGGCTTGCCCTGCAGCACATGACCCACACCTGGCTGCGAAAGGCATCGGGTCAGGGTGGGGCCCCCGGAGGCCACGCGTGGCCCAAGGTGGGGCTGACGCACAGGAAAATGCCTCGGACCGCAGAGTCGGGCAGCGCCCATCACCAGGGCTCCCGAGCTGGCACCCACCGGGGGAGCTGGGTGCACAGGGCCGGCCCTGGGAGCCGGGCTGCCCAGACCGCTCTGTCAGGACACACCTGTGTCAGTGTGGACTGAAGTCCACGGCCCTGCCCGCCTCCCGGGCAGGAGCTCAGCTCGCTGCGGGTGCCGCCTGCCTGTCCTGGCTGCGGGGGCAGCCTTGAGCCAGGGCACAGGGCTCCTTTCAACCAGTCAGCAGGGGCTCCCGCCCCAACACACACACGAGTGCGCTGCGGCTGAGGGTGCACGTGAGCGATTCAGGGCCTTTTCCCTGACCCCTGTGCCCAGCCGGCCCTGACCCTGTGCCCAGCCGGCCCTGAACCCTGTGCCCAGCCGGCCCTGACCCTGTGCCCAGCCGGCCCTGAACCCTGTGCCCAGCCGGCCCTGACCCTGTGCCCAGCCGGCACTGACTCCTGTGCCCAGCCGGCCCTGACCCTGTGCCCAGCCGGCCCTGACCCTGTGCCCAGCCGGCCCTGACCCCCTGTGCCCAACCGACCCTGACTCCCTGTGCCCAGCCAGCCCTGACCCTGTGCCCAGCCGGCCCTGACCCCCTGTGCCCTGTCTCTTATACACATCTAGATGTGTATAAGAGACAGCCCTAACCCAACACCCTGACCCAACACCCTAACCCTAACCCGACACCCTGACCCTAACCCGACACCCTAACCCTAACCCGACACCCTACCCTGTGCCCAGCCGGCCCTGACCCTGTGCCCAGCCGGCCCTGACCCTGTGCCCAGCCGGCCCTGACCCCCTGTGCCCAACCGACCCTGACTCCCTGTGCCCAGCCAGCCCTGACCCTGTGCCCAGCCGGCCCTGACCCCCTGTGCCTAGCCGGCCCTGACCCTGTGCCCAGCTGGCCCTGACCCTGTGCCCAGCCGGCCCTGACCCCCTGTGCCCAGCCAGATCTGAACCCCTGTGCCCAGCTGGCCTTGACCCCTGTGCCCAGCCGGCCTTGACCCCTGTGCCCAACTGACCCTGACTCCCTGTGCCCAGCCGGCCTTGACCCCTGTGCCCAGCCGGCCTTGACCCCTGTGCCCAGCCGGCCCTGACTCCCTGTGCCCAGCCGGCCCTGATCCCTGTGCCCAGCCGGCCCTGATCCCTGTGCCCAGCCGACCCTGACTCCCTGTGCCCAGCCGACCCTGACTCCCTGTGCCCAGCCGGCCCTGACCCCTGTGCCCAGCCGGTCCTGACCCCTGTGCCCAGCCGGTCCTGACCCCTGTGCCCAGCTAACCCTGACCCCCTGTGCCTAGCCGGCCCTGACCCTGTGCCCAGCTGGCCCTGACCCTGTGCCCAGCCGGCCCTGACCCCCTGTGCCCAGCCAGATCTGAACCCCTGTGCCCAGCTGGCCTTGACCCCTGTGCCCAGCCGGCCTTGACCCCTGTGCCCAACTGACCCTGACTCCCTGTGCCCAGCCGGCCTTGACCCCTGTGCCCAGCCGGCCCTGATCCCTGTGCCCAGCCGGCCCTGACTCCCTGTGCCCAGCCGGCCCTGATCCCTGTGCCCAGCTGACCCTGACTCCCTGTGCCCAGCTGACCCTGACTCCCTGTGCCCAGCCGGCCCTGACCCCTGTGCCCAGCCGGTCCTGACCCCTGTGCCCAGCTGACCCTGGCCCTCTGTGCACGTTCCTGGCCCTTCCCTGGTAACACCTCGAAGCCCTTGCTGGCTGCCGTGGGCCCAGCTCTGTCCCTCACCCCTGGTCTGGCTGCCGTGGCCAGCCTGTGGCCTCCTGCACCCTTGCTCGCCAGAGGCAAAGTCCCCATGGGGCCCCCAGATCTGACCAGTGAGACTTTCCCAGTGCCCCTTGGGTGGGCTCCACCCGACCACAGCACGTGGCATGCACCCCTCCCCACCCCAAGGCCAACCCCGGTGACGCGGGGGCGCCGCCTTTGGTCCGGGGGTCCCCTCGGCCTACCTCCCAGGGCCTGTTTCATCACGAACTCCATGGCGATGGCTCGGCGTCCTCAGCAGCTCCTCGGAGGGTGGGAGCTCACATGCGAGTGTGGCCGGGGTCCTCTGCCTGGGGGAGGACGCGGTCACAGGTCACCCGACGGGGCTGGGGAGGACGTGTTCCTCACTCCCGATCAACTTCCCCGAGATGCGGATCTGGGGTCTGAGACAGCATCATTCACGGTCCCTGCACACCTGGGGGCCAGACCTCAGCATGGGACAGGCACCTGGCAGGGTCTGGGAGGGTCCCTGTGATGTGGTCTCATCAAGCTCCTGGGGCCTGTGAAGGTGGCTTTTGGCTGCTACTGCAGAGAAGGGGAGGGTGCAGCTCAAAGGAGGAGGCCTGGGTGAAGCGAGGGCAGCCCCAGGGGCGTCTGGAGGTGACTGCCTCAGTGACTACTTGCTGGAGCCCTGGCCCACAGGGGCAGGGATCTATCTAAGGACAGGAAAGGTTAGTGTGGGTGGCACCTGGGGGGAGTGCCTTGGGTCTGATGAAACTTGGGAGACCAGGTTCCACCAGGGGAGAGGCCGGCAGTCACTGCCTCCTGCCCAGAGACGGGGGTGGGGGAGCGGGGAATCCAGCCTTCAGGGAACAGATGAGATGGGGAGTGGCCACAGTGCCTCTGCATGCGCCGGTGGGCCTCTCCAGGTGCAGGTTAGCTGCAGGTCTAGTGGGGAGGGGCTTCCTGTAAAATCAGTAACTGAAGTGCCCCCCCTCCTGTGAAGTCTCTCCTGGCAGAGAAACCAGGTCCCCGGAGATCCTCTATGGCTTTAAATGGTTTCCTTCCCAGATGAAGGGGACCTGCGTTTGTGCGGGTTGGGGAAGGAATGCCCTCGCCTGCCCGCAAGGCACTGGCACGCAGGGGCACCTTTGCCGCAAAGCAGATCTTCTTCCAAACTTCTCCCCGGCTCCCGGGGGAGGGGGTCTCAAGGCCACAGCGCGGCCAGGGCGCTGCTGGAGCTCCCCCAAGGCCCCCACTGCCGCACCCCTCGGCTTTGCGGGCGGGCTAGTTGCCCGGCTCTGCCAAGCGGCCCTCAGGCGGGAGCGCACCAGGAAAGAGAAAGAAGGAGACGGAGGACGAAGCAGGAGAAGGGGGTAGGCGAGAGGCGGGAGACTCGGAGAAGGCAGCAAGGAGGGAGGGCGCTGGCCGGGACCGCGGGGCCGCTTCAGCACCGCTCCGGCGGACAGCGCCCGGCGGGCCCGGGAGGGGGCATCGCGGGCGAGGAGTGGGCATGGACCAAGACCCTGCCCCTGGGCCGGACCCGGCTGGGGGGCGTCCCTGGGAGCGAGCTCGCAGCCCGGCGCACCACCCCGGCCCCCCGCTTAGGGTTAGGGTTAGGGTTAGGCCTCCGTCCGATCTCGTCTGCGTGGGCCCGGGCGGGGGCCGCCCCCCACCCAGCCCGAGCCAGGGACCCGCGCTCTCATCCGCTTCCGCCCGTGCGGAGCGCCTGGCGCGCGGGCGGGTCGGTCCGCAGCCGGGTGGGCAAGGCCTTTTCTCATCCGGGCTCGCGGCTCGCGGCGGGGGGCCTGGGGAGGCTGGGGGTCGCGGCCGCGCCCGGCATCCCACTCTCCAAGCGGGCACGGAAAGCGCTTCTCAGCGCGGCGGGTGACCGCGGTCCCCACCGGGCCGAGTGCCCCTGACCGCTGTTCCGGTCTCGACCCCCGCCGCTGGGCGGGAGAAGGGAGCCCCCAGACCCCAGAAAACCCATCCAACCGTTGGCGGAGGACAGCCCGCAGACCGACTCCTAACAGGGTCGCAAAGAAAGAGCCATGCCGCTCCCCTTTGGCGGGACAGGGACGGAGCAAGCCCCGCGCCCTCGGCCGGCGGCCCCGCGCACGGCAGGGACGAGCGAAGGTCACTGCGGAACGGCCGCTCGGCTCCTGCCCGCGCCGCCGCGCCCCCGCTCCGGGCCTCCGGGATCGCCTCTGCAGCGGAAGCCAGGCTGCGGGGAGAGCGGGGTCGCTGCAAGGTCGGCGCCCGTCTCCGCCGCTGGGGGTCAGCTGGCGGCCCGCGGTGCGGGGGCCTGGTCTCCCCCCTGCTGACTGCTGCATTAACTTTCCCTCCCCCCAGGCTGAGTCATCAGGCCTCGCTGGGCCTGGGGTGATCCTGGAGACCCCACCCCGCCACGCCGTCCTCCCGCTGCCCCCAGACAGACAGCCTGAACTCCGGAGGCCCTGCCTGCTTTCCTCCGTCTGCTTGGAGCCTGGGCTCCCAGCGTCCACTCGTTGCTGGCCGCCTCCAGGCTTGAGTGTGGGCCTCGGTGGCGGGACAGGGGCCCTCAGCAGGCGGGGGTGAGGATGGGGACAGGGTGGAGAAGGCCAGCACCGCTCTCTGGGAGCGGGCAGGGGCACCCCCACTCTGCAGCTACGTTGCCCAGCGAGCACCCTGGTGGCCCTGGGGGAGGCCCACAGAGCTGCAGCCTCCTTGGATGCCAGGGCTGTAGGAGCCAGCCCAGAACTGCCCACTCTTCTGCTGGTATCTCCTGTCACCCGGATCTGGGCAAGGTGGGTCCAGCGGGGCTGCTCAGAAGGGCGAGCCTGGAGACGCACAGGGCTCACCCTGGACCTG
This sequence comes from Cephalophus harveyi, assembly GCA_006410635.1. NCBI lineage: Eukaryota > Metazoa > Chordata > Mammalia > Artiodactyla > Bovidae > Cephalophus > Cephalophus harveyi. Next base: position 133,237 of record SJYT01030302.1, read on the forward strand.
CAGAGTCCCCTGTGCTTGCCCGCCCTGGCCGACCACCGGGAACCACCTCGTGCGTTTCACCTCTGGCCCCGCCCTTCATGCCTTCTGGTCTGGGACAGGTGCTCTGGGGAGGAGGTGGTCACCGGTTTCCAGGTGTCGAGGGTCTTGTGGGCCCAGCCTTAGTCCTCAGGATCTGTGCAGCCTGGCCCCTGGTGTCCTCAGGCCCTGGGTGTGGACGCGGGAGGGAGACGTGCGTGTCCAGCACAGAGAGGCCCCTTCCCCGGCTGGAGCCTCTGCCCTCCAGCCCTGCCGCCGTGGACCCGGGGATGAGCCACAGCTGAGTCCACAGCAGCACCGTGACTGCCAACCCCAGAGCTTATAAGCCACGGAGACACCCGGTTGACCTAGGGGCAGCCAGGCTGGTGTGGGCCTGCTGAGCACCAGGAGAGAGGGCGTCGGGACCCGTGCCCAGCCCACAGACCGTGACCCCACCGACCCCGTGACCCAAGCCTGGCCCATGTCGGGGACCGAGGACATAGGCCCTCTGCTGACCTCGCCGCCTGATCCTCCGTCCCTCAGCCTCTGTCTCCACCCCCCGCTTTGGGGGTCACCATTCAGAGGCCGCACGTGAGGTCATCACCCACCTCTGTGTTGTTACCCCCTTAGACCCACCACACACTCACAGCTGCCTAGCCGGTTCTCACATCTGTCCGGGCCCTGGACTGGGTGAGGGGGACTCAGGCCCTTCCACGGGGAATGGACAAGCTGGTGAGAGTCCCGGCTCGAGGTGCCCGGCGCCCGAGAAGGCCTGGAGGGCGGGGTCAGCTCTGGGCAGGCAGGGGCAATGCCCCGTGACCAGGAGGTGACGCAGCTCGTGGCCTCTGCCTGGCCTTGGGGTCACACCCCAGGCGGGCACTCGTGGCCCCATGAGTGCCCGGAAGAGGACCTGGGCGCCGGGGACCAGTCCCCACGCCTGCAGCCGGCCCAAGAGTCTGGAGCAGAGCGGAAGCGTCCACGAGAGCAAGAAGGGCTGGGCCCAGGGCGCGGGTGCGCGTCAGGGGCCGAGGACCACAGCGAGAGCAAGGAGGTGGGCGAAGGGCAGGCCAGGCCAGGCGCAGGGAGCAGGGAGGGGAGAGGGCTCCCCAAAGGCGTCAGCTTCGGGGCCTGCCAGCAGGACGGGGCAAAGCCCTGAGCTCAGGCCGACGTGGGCTCCTGAAATCCTGAAGGCTCGGAACCCTTGACCCACAGTAGGGCTACGCTGAAGGCCAAGACCACCGGCGCTGGCTTGAGACGCGCCCTGCAGCCCCCATGGGGTCATTCCAGATGGCAGGGGCAAGGGTGGCCCCCTGGCTCCAGCACCCCCAGCCCGCCTCCTGGAAGCCCTTTCTGGGCACCCGTCACGTCCCTGGGGAGGCCTGGCCCCAGCTGGTCCCCTCTGTTCCGGGAGGGCCAGGACCACTTGAAGTCCTCCTTCGGTCCTGGCGAGGGGTCGGGCCGGGGCTGCAGGCCCCGCAAGAAGGACACAGCGGCTCACCAGAAACTTCAAATGCACACTGAATAATTCAACACGACGAACGATTCAGTCTCCGGCGCCGGCACCCGCCATGTGGCCATTTTCCTGCTGGATTTCGTCGTTACTTTGAAAGGTAATAACACATGAAAAGCAGAAGCCAGCCGGACGGGATCGTCGCTGGTGCTGCTCGGAGCCGGGCCAGAGCGCCTCGCTCGGCACGGCAGGCCCCGAGCGCTCCCAGCCCGGGGTCCCGTCCAGCCACCTGGGCCCCGAGGGGAGCTGGAAGTGCTGGCCGGCCCGGACGGCCTGCTCTCTCCTGGGGCCCCGCCCCGGCCTGGGGCGCTGGGACAGGCGGTGCCCGGTCCAGTCGGTGCAGAGATGCATCCTTCCCCACCTACAGGGCCTGCTCCTCACGCTCCAGGGATGGCTGGGCCTTCGGTCACCCCGGGAACCCCAAGGGCCCACCTCCCTGAGGGCCCAGGGTCTACTCAGAGCGCAGGCGCACTCTGCCCCGCCGCCCCAGACCCCACGGGGCGCTCTCCCCGACTCAGTGCACCCTGCAGACACGCTGTCCTGCAGACGCCCCCAGCCCACTCCCTGCCCCCAGCCCGCAGTCACCTCCTGCCGGCCGTCCACTCCCTGGCCTCCTGCCCACCCGTGCCCACGGGGGCCAGCCCTCTCCTCTTCCTGGTCTCTCGTCACGGCCCTCAGCACAGGGGTCTGTCTGCGGGGCTGTCTGGAGGGTGGGGAGTGTTAGAAAGAGGGGCCGTGGCTCCCCGAGAGGCCCAGAGCAGGGCCCGGGGCCGTGGGGGCCGTGCCCCCCTTCTTCTCCAGCTGCTGCCTGGAGCCCCCCGCCCCCGCGCTCCCAGGTAGAAACAGAGTTCCCACGGCCTGAAAGCAGGTCCCCCTCCTCCCAGCTCGGCTGCGGGAGGCCACCGAGGGCACGCGGGCCGCACGGCAGCACCAGGCGGCCCTGGGTGAGCGCGGGGGCCTTGGTCCTGAGCGGGGCGCGGGGTCAGCGGGGCGGCCATGCGTCCCCAGGCCTCTGCGCAGCGGGAGCCCCCGTCGCCCCGCCCTGGGGTCAGCTCGCCCCAGCCTCTCATCAGGGTCTCTGCAGCCGAAAGGAAAGTGGCGTCCGGCTGAGGGGCCGGACCAGTGGTTACTCCCTTGCTGCGTGACTCTCACGGGGTGACCTCCCCGAGAGGCCCCAGGGGTCCCTGCTCTGTGAGTGACCCCACCCGTCACTCTGCCGTCCCCCACGCCAGAGGCCTCCTCCGCCCTCCACAGGCCGCTGGGACCAGGCGGGGGGCCCCCCACGGGCAGCATCACCAGAGGCAGGCTCAGGGCTCCCCACGCCCCTCGAGGGCCCGAGCTGCCCGCGCTCCATGCGGGCCAGGCCTGGGCTCCTCAGCCGGTGACCTGTGTCCAGCAAGGACCGATTCGGCCGACCACAGAGCGGGCCCCCTGGGGTGGGCTTCAGACTCAAGAAATCCTTTCCAGAAAAGCGGGCCAAGGAGATGCCACCAGGCGGCACATCCTTCCCCCCCGCCCCTCCCGCCCCCCTCACTCCAAAACTCGAGCAAGGCTCGGCCTGTGCGGGTCCCACTGGCGGGACTGTGTGCCAGGAGGGCCCCAGGGGCCCTGTCTGCTCACTCGGGGGTCTTCCCTCGGTCCTGGGTCGGGCCCCTCCTCCCGGGCTCATGTCCAGGAGGCCTGGCAGCCCCGGTCAAGCAGCTCGGGCTTGCAGGGAGCGGTGGGCAGTTGAACTCAGGCCCCATTCCTGTAGGCCCAGGGGAGGGGGTGGCTGGCGGCCTGCCTCAGGGGACAAGGAGGCTGCAGCAGCCAGGCGCTTGCAGGGCAGTCCAGGAGGCCGTCCAGCTGAGCAGGGCCGAGCCCAGGGCCTGCACAGCGGCGGCCGGAGCACGGACACTCCGGCGTCCGTCGGAGGCACCCTGCTCACCCGGCAGCAGGCCGCTGGGACCAGGCCGGGGCCCCTCCACGGGCAGCGCCACGAGAGGCAGGCTCAGGGCTCAGCAGACACTGAGCCTGGGTCACCGGGCTCAGGGAGGCACCCTGCTCACCCGGCAGCACCCTGGAGGGGGGGGCCAGGCCCGCCCCTGGATCACGTCCCCCTCCTGCAGGACCCTCAGCGGGGCCAACGAGGGGACGCGGGACGGCGAGCCCTCATCCCTCCAGAGGTCAAGCCACCTGTGGCCCAGTCGCCGCATGCTCCATGGCCGCCCCAGGAGCTGTCCTGGCCGCGTACGGGCCAAGCGCCATGCCGAGTCAGAGCAGTGGAGCCGGAGAGACCTGGGGCCGTGGCCCTCGGGGCCAGAGAGACCTGGGCCACTAGCTTCGGGCTGAGCGACCCCCGCCGCCCCCCCATGCAGCACAGGGGAGGGTGGCCTCCCGGGCAGCGCACTGCAGACAGGCAGAGGGCCTGAGGGGGTGGGGCGGGGGCTCCATCCCGCCTCCCAGGGCCAGGCTGCG